>JAEAOA010000849.1:257500-327500 GCA_016746295.1 Potamilus streckersoni | reverse complement strand
ATTTCCTTAAATTTAAGTCAAGACAAATATTCCTATGAATCATGTAAATACGTCATAAACGATGCATTTTTCAAAACGAACATTTTTCACATTAAAAGTATCAAATAATTCAAAACTAAAACCGTAATGTGTAATGTTACTCATAAAATATACAACTGTCAATTGGACTAGATGGCTTATTAATTAAACCAGGCAGCAATCAAAATTATTATATTCAATGAATGATGGGCCAAAGGCAGTCTTCTCCAAGTTTCATTTTCCAGGCATGTAGAAACAGACTGGTATGTTAGCATTATTTTAAAGTAAAATAATATATAAGGTTTACAAAAAGATACGATAAACAAAGAACTAAATTATTTAAGTACATTAAACATGTTTTGCACATTGATATGTTTTGATTCAAGAAGGTTAAAGTAAATATACACAAAACATCACATATATAAATCATAAATGATTCTTATGAAACAATTATACGTAGACTACCTTATGGTAAGTATTATTTTACTGGTATAATATCCATCACATAATAAATGAAACAAGAAAACATACAGAAATATAAAAACACCATTTCTGCAGATATAATATGAATGACTAGACCATGTTTTATAATAATGCGAAAAAAATTAAGGGAACATAAATATTGATCAGTCAAGATGACTTTAAATTTGCTTTAAATTTAATTCAAGTCAAAGATTCATATGTATCATGCAAATACGCCTTAAACGATGCATTTTTCGAAAGGAACATTTTTCATATAAATAGTATCAAATAATTCAAAACTAAAACCGTACCCATATAATGTTACTCATGATGCAGTACCAGAATGAAGTGAGCATATAAAATGACCTTTATTGGATAAAAATTACAACAGCGAAATTAATTATTTGCGAATGCGAAGCGTTAATCAAATGTGACAGTGATGTCTATGTCAACATAGAAAAATCTTCGAATGATACATTCGGCAGAATCAGCTAAACTTGACATTTATGGTGGCAGGATATAAGTGTTTGATATCCTTAATCATGTTGCAGACAAGAAAAAGCATAACAGAATCATGTATGAGAGATTTAGATTCATCCGACACCGTACGGGATGAGTTCTGTGAGACTGGGTCTGATCGCAAAACATGAATAAAAGTATGTGGTATACACTATTCGGTACTGGAAACCACCGCTCTCTGATAAAGTAGATTTTATGCTAGATGAAGACGAGACATGCTGGATATACCTCTTATAATTCATGTTCTGCTTTACAGATGAGTGCATTTGAAGATTACATTAGAGAATTATTATATATGTCATTTCATGTTATGTCCACAGGGTCCAAATGAAGCATATGCTTGCTATACAGTCTGTTTTAGCAGTGTTATTACTGTCAAATAAATTGTTGTAGTTATTAGATTTATTCAATCAAGATTACGACACAGATGAACTCTGAATGGTAAACTACAAACAGGACATGTTATAAAGAACGATAAAGCTGGACTATGATACTAATGGTGAGACTATATAGTTACTCAAACAAACATGATGAAGATGAGTGTATCATGAAAAGAAACTGAAATCCAGCACTCCAATGATTTAGATATAGAATTATATGTAATGTGTTTTAGATATGGCACATTCATACGACATTGAGTTGTTGACATTTTGTACATTTGGTTTATATTCTACACTTTAAATGTGATTGTGGATAACGTTTAATTGTAATTTGCTTTGGTCTTGTTGGGAGGTTAGTCATGTCTTTATTCCGCTTAGTTTTTAATGCTAAGACTTTAATATGACAGTAGAAGCTCCCGCAATGAACCTGTTTACAAACTGTGGTAAATTCAGTAATGGATACGTGTTATTTCCTTCAGAGCAAATGCTTTTGCGACAAAAGTATATAAGGATCAGATCATCAAAACTATTAATTCCTCTTGTATGTTATGTGTCTAAAATTATTTACTGCCTTGATGAGATATATTTTGAGAAGAATCATTTGAAGTCTTTCTTTGGAATTACAATGTGTTCGTTGACATTTTGTGCAACAAAACTACTTTAGGATTATTGAGAAGTATTTTTACAAACATTATGGAGTATCAGCTTAGTCAAGTTTAGCATTCATTAAAAACATTCCAACTTGTAGACTTGTATTTGGGCATTAAGGATTATTGGAGTTTAAATTTCCATGCAGTAAGTTTCCCTAACATTTTTACTTTATAATTTAAATAATAAAATTATTTGTTGACTTTACGATGGTTTCGTGTTGTCATATTAGTAATAATTTATGAATACCTCTTTGTATACATTACATGCAAATAATTTTGGGTGATTCTTTAAATGTGTTTCCTTTGTAGAGAAGTAGGTTCAATCAGATATGCACTGACATAATATCTTAAGTTTTTACTCCTGCTTATGTACATTGACTAATAGGAGATCATCAGCCAGTAACTTATTATTTAGAGCAGCATATACATTTATTTTGTAACTATTAATATCATTGATCTTTTATGCATTTACAATTGTTGTCTGGTAGAACATCATAACCCAATGAATTCTGCTTTAATACTTTAGTGCTATATTTGTATCTTGCAATTTTCAAAGACAATTTTATAATATATGTTTAAGATAAATAGACTAGGGGCCATCTATTAAATTCCATACTAATAATGTCATTTAAAAAAATTTATTTCCTATAAAAACATTCATAATTTTCCTTTGAAAAGAAAACAAAGAAGCAAAGTCAGTTTTTAAGTTCAGTGTGTTCTACACACTTATGTAGTTGTTAACTTTGATAGACAAATAATTATTTTGGTTGTAATAACCTGGATGTATTAACGTCTTTATAGAATGTTCGGTCATAAGGTCGACTTATTATTAACTTACATTGCTATAACGTAAATAAATTTTAAGTATGTATTACGATATTTTCTATTTTTTGATGATTTGAATGTTTGTTGGAAACTGCTTGTATTTTAAATAGGAATATGTTCATCTATATAAGTAATGTTCTCTTTTAATCTACATCGCCTTCAGATATTGTTAAACAATTTAAACACAAACGGATGGATAATTCACTGTTACAAAATAAGTTGCGATTCGCTTAAATAAAACTACATCAATCTACATGAAAGAAATTAAACAACTATAAACGCAAGATGTATCTTTATACATAGCTGGACATATTTCAGGTAATTATCTGTTATGTAACACAAGACGAAAAGAAGACACAATATTTCTTTACTGCCACTTTGTAACAGCAAAATGTAATGAACATTTAATGAAATTACAACTGTTAAGAAGACAAATAGCATTCGGCTACACCTAACCCTGCACCAGGAATGCTTAAAAAGACTGATTCATATTTGCAATTATATAATCTTTCGATTTCCTAATAATTACAAATTCCATATACCATCTAAAAATGCATAAAAATGAAAATATAACACTTATTCTTGGCATTGTTATATGCAAATTCAGATCCTGTTGAATCCTGGTAAGTGCAAGTGTTATGCTGGCGTTTAATATTTAGTTACTTACATCCTGATGATTAAAATATATACATTAACCAAATGTACCATAAATTTTCAACTAATTTAGAAATGATAACGACATTAATTGGAGGACGAGATTTTCTTAAACTATCATCGGTTGATTTTCATTATATATATATATATGTATATATATATATATATATATATATATATATATATATATATATATATATATATATATATATATATATATATATATATATGTGTGTGTGTGTGTGTGTGTGTGTGTGTTTGTGTCTATAAAATCGGTGCAAATAAAAATAAAATATATAACATTGCACTATTTTAACGTTTACCTCCTTTCCCAAATTTCTAGTTTTGGTCAGGATAGATCTACCGTCGTTAGTTCTTTCTGCAACGTATATATCAGCATTTGGATCAATGTCATAATTTCTTCTTAATTTTATGGTCAAGGCATCTGTTCCTCGCCTGAGATGAAACGTTAACTGAGCAGGTAGGCCAGGATCAGCGAGTGTCCGTCTGTCGGTCTGAATTATTGTTGTAATGTCTTTCAACCAGACTGTTTCCAAGCATATTAATACTGGAAGAAGATTAAATAATGTTTGATACCAATCCGCAACCAGCGAACGAGCAAACATCTAAGATACATTATTTTGACTATCAGTTACATCCCAATAATAAATAGCAGAATTAAAAGAGACATCAACAAATTGCAAAATGAGCTCTACTTAGGACATTTATTTCCTTTTAAATGGATTAGATTTGAATATATTTTTAAAGACATAACCGACAGCTAAAAAGAAAGGAATAAAATAACTTTTCCTTTTACTTAATGCTTGCATCTCTGTTTTCTGTATATATGCTACATATAGCCACCAACCGTAATAATATTAGACGTGTACGAATTTAAATATCCTCACCAAATTTTATCCTTTTTTAGATAAAATTCAATGAAAGATCCTTCCAGTTATAGTCACATGTGCAAACAAATGGACAGCTCAACAGTGGAATGGGATACATATAATATCTCAGGACCACTCCAGAACGTTTAAACTGATACAGCTTAACTGTTTACTGCAGGATTTATACTAAAAGTGTTGGACTTTATTTAACTCTCAAAACAAATTTATTTTTAGCGATGTTTTCTGATTAACTATGCATGTTAACACGCTTGCAAAACCTCTAATCTTATATGACATTAATAACCCCCAAATTATAGACGCGTGATAACCAGATAAGTCTATGTGAAGTGTAATCAAGGGCTCTCTTCCTTATCAGTGAAGCATAAATGGGGATTAATGTGTGAACAGAAAACGGTAGAAGTGATCTGCAGTCACCGTTTTCAGGATGAACGTTTCCTTGTAATAACGTCAAATTTTGCATCAATAAGAATATTCATGACACTTATATTCAATTGTTGAATAAAAGTTCCACAAACATATTAAAGTTTGTCATGCACCTATTGGAAACGGGAATCCTCTATATAGCAAATCCAAATTTTGAGGTGAAGTTAAGCCAATCTACACAATCGAACATCTATAAATATTTTCTCATGAAAAGCATTTCAATGAAAACATAGATAATGAAATAAGGAAGAAATGCGGATATAAATATTTGTATCATTAATTCCAAAGGTTTAACCAAATTACTGAATCATTCAAGTTTCCCTTACATAGAATAAAGAAATGTTGACAATAATGTAGCGGGAAAACAGCAATTGTACATCACATTCTTACATTGATTAGTATTGATTAAAAAAGCATAGACAATCCAAAATATAGTTTCTCATAAAAAGCTCACTGAAGGTGAGAATTTCTACATATATGTTTACTCAAAGATATTGAGCAGATTATATTGAACTAATTTTACTGTGGTATAAAGATATTTATATTGTGTTACTTAATGTGGATTTGGTGAAGAATCATCATGTGAAGATCCATGGTTATCCTATATATGTGTTTCATCAGAAAAAAGACAAAATACGCAAGTCACATTGACATTCAAAGCATTCAAGTGTGGTATCGAAACTATGATGCACATACATACACACAAAACACACATACACACACACACACATATATATATATATATATATATATATATATATATATATATATATATATATATATATATATATATATATATATATTTCACAATAATACAGTTCAATATCTTATTACGAAATTCATATTACAAATCAATGTTAGCTTGGAACGGCACACTAGACATCACACTATCATTAGATGATATTTTTATCTTAGATAACTTTGATGTTTGCTTGCGAAGTTGACCATATGAAATTTAAATCATTTTATATCGTCATCATTAAATGGAAATATAAAGTACCTTTACATATACTACACGAGTCTTTTGCATAGAAAAATAATTTACAAGAAACATAAATAAACTATTCTGTATGTCTTTATAACCTTGTATTAAAAGGTCATGGATGCTGATCCTACTACTACTATTGCTACTACTACTAAGGTTGAATATCATCATTTGGATATTTCTTTTCTATATTTTATTCAACAATTGACTGTGTTAGCATTATCTTTCCATACAACAATCGTATTTGTAATGCCTTGACCGTCAACAAAAAAATTATATAATTCAATATTACTTTAAATATTCCATACTAAGGTAGGGTAGAACCAGCAATTGAAATGAAGTTTAAAGAAACATATTCCAGTTATCTTTCTGATATATTTCAACAGTATTAGGCGATGTGGACAAAGGTGAATATATGCCATCTGTGATTGAGTGCAACATTAGCAATACCATATCAATGTTATCTTTGGAGACCACCATTTATTGGGCGGTAGCACAATAGAGATTTCTGCCTAGCGTAATGTCACTTCGGCATAAGAAAGTTTCTTGATAACGACATGCACAATACGGTCTGAAGCACTTGAAGAACCAGAGAACATTTCATGTCTGTAAAATTGTATTTGTTCTGAAGTGCATAACTATGAAGCACACTATATATCTGCATGTGGAGAAGACACATACCTGTGGTACTATAAGCCAGAAGTCCAACGAACAAAATAAGTTCACCTTTCTTCATTCTAATCTCAAGGGCTGACTGTCGTCTGTAGAAATACTGCACAGTTTAACCACTAAAATCAAGCTGTATAGACATATGATATAATATAATGTGAGAGCAAATAATATAATTCCGATTTAATTCTATTTGATCCCTTTCATTTTCCTGTTATGTCATTTGAATATCTCCTAAATATACAGGTTTAAATCGGTTGGTACACAAAAGGCGGCATTGTAACTCAATTTACGTTCATGTGGATGTCAAGACATTTCCTCTTGTCAAGGAATTATTTACTGCATTGAACAGTTTAGTTTATGTCATATCACTTGTTGCTTAGCTTGATATTGACAGTCATATACATCAGCTGAGCACGAATAAAATAAACTTTAGTTAGTGGCACAGATACAACGGTTCTATTTCGAGCATTGTTCTTACATGAGATTCAAGCCACATAATTGAAAGGCATGGGTGAGTAAACTCCAAAATGATTACTTAATACGTACTTTAAATGTGATAGTAATATATTTTGCACCTTAATTCAAATATGTGAACAAATATAGTGACACTGAAATAATGATGTGTTTGCACATGTATTTTCCTGTATCAGTAACACAAAAATTCATGACACTGTGAGGAATTTTCATCACTGATAATACGATACTATTAGCATCACATTATTTAAAAAAAAACTTTTTCATTACATTATCGTTTTCATTACATTTAAAATGAGATCGTTAATATGATTAAATCAAACAATTTTTGTATATTACCTACGTTGTATAAAGATGTTATAATTTCAACGTTACTTCACCAAGATTATCTGTAAGTTTCTTCAATAACAAAAACAAAATGTCAAATTAATTACACCAGCGTCATATGTGAACATTACTGCACCAACCATACATGCCAGGATCATTGCACTAATATCACATGTCATTGTTTCTGCTCCAAACTCATATGACAATATTACCCCATCCACCTCAATGATTGTACAGCATCAATGACACCTTTTAACATTCCTGCACCAACAATATGTTGTTTATAAAAAATCTTTACACACAGATATCCATCCAAAAAATTGGTTAACATCCCGAGTAGCCCATGTTATCACATGGCTTATTGACAGATGTCATATACCATTGCTGTATAAACTCTGATCCAAGCATAGCGTAGCAGTAAGCCCATATCAACATTCTAGCGTCCAGCTGTAGTTGATTTTAGATGAAAGATAAATTTTCACACATTAATCATTATTGATATCTGAAAACAATATAAAGTATTAATAGTTCCCGTTTTCAAAATGCATTTAATACAGTAAACATTGTTATCACAATAAGTTTCGATTTCTGTTCTCCCTCCACACATGCATGAAGACAAACTACACGGAAATGTGGAGAAAGAGAGATGAAGAAATTTTGGCTGAAATAAAATCTTGAAATAGAAGTTACACCAAATAAACTACAAGAATTTGTTTCGTCGTAACGATCCGTCTGCACTTTCCTTGGAACTTATATACAGTGTTTACTAACCATACAAAATTGTAATCGATGTCGTCATTTTATGGTAAATTATTCGGTTACGTGGCACACATTTGGTAATTTAATGCTTTAATAATTTTATTTTCTAAAGTTCGATTATTATTTAATTGAATATGAAAATATCCAAAGATAGGCTTGTCTATCTGTTTCTCATTGATAGTGTTACTAAAACAGAATAATGACTTAGATCAACTGTAAATATATTAAAATATTTAATTACCTTATATTATCTCGCCATTCCGATTACTTTGTATTCAATATTTATTTTCATGTACCGGTGGGTAAATTGCTAAGCGTTCATGTTAAAGGCGCAGCAAAATAAGTGTTTTTATGGCCATGCTTTAATTAATAAAACCAGTTTTCTGCTCAAATCATAATTGCCTGATATATTGATTTGATCAACGTGAACAAAATTAAAACTAAAAAGAAAACAATCAACTTTTTAATATCAAAGGGTGATTGTGAATAGCCACAATAGGTATAGACCGATATTGTGTAGCGAGAACGCTAGGGGATTTGAAGAGTTCATTCACTCGATCAATACAAAGCTGCCTGTGGTAAATCTGAATTCAGTTCAAAGGGATACTATATGAATCTGTGAGTTATATAACATATATATCCACAATATGTACAAAGTGTAAGTGACATACTATTCGGTGTCTAATTATATATATATATATATATATATATATATATATATATATATATATATATATATATATATATATATATATATATATATATATATATATATATATATATATATATATATATATATATATATATATATATATACACAGTTACAGTTCCTATCAATCAGAAAATTAAACACCGAAGAGTATGTCACTTAAACTTTGTACATATTGTGGATATATATGTTACTTGTATATATATATGATACTTATATATATATATATATATATATATATATATATATATATATATATATATATATATATATATATATATATCTAATAATAATCATACCTTGTGGATATATATGTTACTTGTGTATATATGTTATTTATATATATATATATATATATATATATATATATATATATATATATATATATATATATATATATATATATATATATATATATATATATATATATAATTATTTGTGTTGGTTTTCAAAATATTATTTTAATATTGTTTAATTACTTTTTACTATTATGATTAATTTCGTAGAATTCGATGTTTTTCAGGTAATTTCTGATTTCATCCTACTATTGTGCATAGGTATTGTATATAAAAAATAGTGATAACCAATGGCTATTTTCAAGGTCCTTTTAACCCACATGTTTTATATATATATATATATATATATATATATATATATATATATATATATATATATATATATATATATATATATATACACAAGACTGGAATATGAAAACTATGCACTAGTATAATTTAACATTTCCTAAATCTTCTTAGTATCCTTCAATGTTTGCTATATTAATAACCGGTATAGAATTAAATATCCGAGATATAACCTGCGTTACATAAATGTAAAATAAGTAAAAATAGATGTCGCTTTGGCTTGTAGACTTTTAGAGAATTATATACCGTTTTCAGTGTCCGCAACTAGTCTATACAAGGTGGTTGTATTTATAGTTTTAACCCATGTGGAGACAGCTATGTAGATGTTTACAAACACAACGTTTTTGTGTTTATTTGTGTTTATTTGTTTGTCGTATATATGTTTTGTATTTGCCTTTGAAATAGACTCATTAAGAGTCGAAAGCGCTCAGGCTAGTTGGTTACTAGTTTCGCAATGTTCGTCGTCAGTTTATTGCATCTATTTTAATCAATCAATCAATATATATGTATATATACATACATACATATATATATATATATATATATATATATATATATATATATATATATATATATATATATATATATATATATATATATATATATATATATATATGTATATATGTATATATATATATATATATATATATATATATATATATATATTATTAGTAATTGCATGATATATACACTAATCTGTTAATGCTTCATAGCGTTCAATAATAATTTTGGAAAAAGGTTTTGGATTTAGAGAATCCCCACAGCAACTCTAGTGTATTTGTTCTCATCTCTTCCTTTCAGAGAGTTTATTCCATGTCTTGCAAATATTAATATGTGCCTAAGATACCAGTCTCTGATTTGACATTTTACTTACTTTGAAATGTAAATGAATTGGCAGGTGACATTTTGAATCGGCAAACAAACATCATTAGCTTGTTTATATTGGGGTTGGAAAAATGATTGGTACTAGTAGATACATAAATTTGAAGCATTAGCAAGACTGATATTTGTTTTTTTTCTAGGTCAGGCTTGGAGTGAATTCTAATTGATGGATTACAGTTTGGTTTGAAACGTACTAGCTAATATTTGAAAGATTTTATTGATAATGAAGTTATGCAGGTCTATGGAGAGATTAAATTCAGCCTCTAGACTATTTATGTTCGGATTACGGCACAGTTAGTGAACGTTTAGGGAATGAAGATAACAATAGGAGCGGCATTATATTAGTCATAAAATAGGTTTTAATTGCTCTGAGATATTGGTTTTCTTTTCTTGTGGAGGCTTTTTGAAGTCTTATTTATAAATTCTCACTAACTAGAATTACGAGAAAACTCCAGAGACTTTAGGACGTGCACTAAACAACCTTAATTTTTCATAAGTACTGGGGCATGCAGAATATTACGAAATAAGTAATAGTAATTTACTTATAGTAAAACTGATATTATTACCAATATACCAGCTCTCATTATAATACGATATGGGGAGTGCTTCTTCTCTGGTTGAATCAGTAGGCTTTCTCGTGTCGAAACTGCATCTTACCGACATATTGTATTAAAAGAACCAGATGCTTAGTCCCAAATTATCCGCTCAATAATGAACATATTCTTATTTACTTGTGGTGAACAAACTGGGTTTCATGGTCATTGCTCATAAATATATGTGGATAAAAACGAGTATATTAGTATTGTTCTAATCCCGACTAATGTCGGATAATAAGGAGAAACAAATTATTGTTTAATATTGACTTTAACACATATTTAAGTGTGGAGTATTTTAACAATGATCAATTAAAGTTATTGGGAAGAATAATAGTTTCCTTTGGATGAAGAGTCTCTTGTTCTGTGCATTACTTCCTGGTTTATTAAAAGTATTGCATAGATGATATTCATGTACAAAATATAAGTTTTTCAAACGCATGAATTGAATTCACCAAATTTTCTTACCTCACAAATTATAAAAGATTGAAGGATGACACTGATTGATATTCTTGGATCCTCGATTTATCTGTAGCGGAAGTTCACCTACGAAAAACAAAATACATATAAATGTTCATACGTTATGCTATCGGCAGGAATATTCAAAATTATGTTTTCTGCAAATTCGTTTTCGAGGCTTGTACAAATATGACCTGTACTATTGGTAACATATCATGGAATATGTCTTCATGTATAACCGAAAAGTACAAAGAAGGAAACATTCTCTACCCACGTGTGCCATCAAGTTTGTCAAAAATGATAAAACCTGACAGAATGAACAAACAAATTTAGATCATTTTGGAGAGATTGTGAATACATAAATGTTTGATTATGATTATAGCTGCGTTTATGAAACCAAATAGTGTCCAGTCATGCAGTGTGTAGTCCATTAATATGAGTCTGTTTACTGAGGTTGTACATAATTCTTAAAGGAAAATCTACAATAACTCGTATTTGTGAACTATTTATTCACAAAATCCAATTCGGCTACATCCGTACGAGACACATGCAAATCTACTCTGTTTAGGATATTCTGCTGGATCACACATATTTCGATTTAAATCATCTCAATGCTTTTAACTATGTGCTATGCAAATGCAAAGAATGAAAATGTGTTGATTGGTTGACAATTGTTTACTTACACCGTTCATGATATGTGAGAAATCTTCATTTATCTCTTTTTTCACTGCATCATTTATACGTACTGGATCAAAGGTTTTCTCCCTATCTGAATATCTGCAATCAGACATATAATGCATATCTTATATGTATGTATGTGAGCATGCATAATTTTCTGTGCGACCAACGAGACGTAACATAAGCAGCAACGAATGTCTTTGAATGCTGTATTTTACAGGTGAGAAAGTACCGTACTACTTGTATTGCACTTAATATTTGTCTATTTTGTATGGATCTAGCTTTAGACTTTCTTCATTTTTGAATACCGATTTGAACTGTGATAATTTAATATTCTACAATATATACAATTTTCGAATCATACTGGATTCATCACTATTGATCCTCTATTCCAACCGTATTGCAGATTAGCAAATAATTGAACTTGCAGTCCATCAAAAGCAGATAGGTCACGGTTTTACTGTATTAGACACCTCATAACTGACTAAATATGTCAACAAACTGTTTAGTGACACTCACGTTAAAACATAAAGATAGAAATATAGATATCAAGAAACGAATGGTGATGTAAATTGACATTTATATATAGATAAAAATATAGATAATTAAACACCAGATGTTGATCTCAATCGGCTCTAATATATAGATAGAAATATAGAAAATTAAGCACCAGATAGTGATGCAAATTGTCATTGATCTATAGCTAGAAATATAGATAATTAAACTACAGATTGTGATGTCTATTGTGATATATATATATATATATATATATATATATATATATATATATATATATATATATATATACATATATAAAGAGAGAGATTATTAAGCAACAGATGATGATATCAATTGACAGCTAGCTAAGAGGATAGACGTTTGATGTAGGTCTGCGAACGAAAGCAAATAACCACCTTTATCTCCATGTTTATATATGAAACAACTATCTGACCGATTCATATTATTTACAGTTTGATTAAAACTTTCCAAACCTGCTTTGAATTTCAGCGTGATAATTTGAGGATATAAATTGTTAGTTGTATACCTTGTGGCAATGTACGATCAAGTTTGAACCTTGATTGTAATTGGTCGATATGAGAAGATCTTACTTTGCAACGACATTATGAATACTATTAATATGGCTATAATTTTCGTGCATAACAAACGAATTGCCTCGGGATAACTTGTGGATACTGTTATGATAATCGAGTAGCATTGTTTGTTTGATTTGACGCTAGGACCGATAAGTTTAAAAGTATCCTGCGAAATGGTTCATGGAGGAAATTGTTGCAGATGGACATTATGAATATTGAGTCTTGGTTTCGATCATTCGACATGTTCAATAAGATCTGCGTATTTAGAAACTTCACTTTTAATATCCGGCGAAGAACAATTATCTAAGATGAAATGATCGTGTGATAAAACATTTAATAGGTAACTCATATACTGAAATTGCTATTCTAACAATTTCCTGTTGACATGACTAAGAAACAACAGTTTGATAGCTCACTGATCACTCGTCTTTAATGTGTACCACAGGTCCTTGCTATTCTTTCTTAAGGACCCCAACGTTTCTTTGAAGAAAAAAAACACCAACACTCGGAAACAAACATCTCATGAACTTGTTAGATAATAAGTGATTGTCTTTTGCAACCCTTATTTCAAAGGGGAGAATGTAAAGAGGCATCCGTTTAAGAATTTTGTCCTGACTGACACATAACTTACGAGTACAATACAACTCATGTAAAGGCCAACGAAATTATGTATGAGCTAAAGGAATAATTGCTGATCCATATCATTATCTCGAACTCTTTTGCCATAATCGAACTATCTTGGTATTAAATAGGGATTGCAATCTAAAGAGGATCATCTATGTTCCAAATGCAATGATTTGCTAGTTATAATTGTATTAATCATAACCTTATCTCTGGCTAGATCTGTGCCTGATAGTACGTAAATATGTTTCTTAGGTAATTGAGCCACTGACCTAACAATCTCGGGTCCAGAGACTAAGCCTGATACCTCATTAGGATATTGGAGATGAAGTTTAGCAAATACGAAACTACTCTCAGAATAAGAACACCTTCTAATTGTAAAGAACATTTTTAATATCTTTGTCTATTATGCTGCTTGTTTCAAAATGTACCAATGTGAAATGACATGTCAGCACTTCTTACAGTAAGTCCAAAGTTCTCCGTGATATATTCCAGAGAAGATATAAACATGATGGGATGCAAGATGACTTTAAGAGAAACGATTGACTAGCTGACTGCTAACTTATACATTGACACCACCCTAATGTATGATGGATACAACATTTTTGTCAGGGTCATTTCAAACATACTAATTACGGTGTCAGAAGCTAACGTACACGAGGAACAGTTTGCTTTCCATCAATGAAGCAATAAGGTGACATGATGTTCATTGACCGGCTGTTTAAGGTGAAATGGACATAGAAAAATGGCAAAGGGCATTGATGCAGTCAACAAGGAATCCCACCAAGATTCCATTTATAATTAATAAAAACAGGTCCTCTTAAAATGTTGATCTATATGAATCTTTCGAGATCTCAAACTGGGAAAAACAGGAATTTACCTGAAACTTGTCATTTTAAACCTCTTCCTTATCTGCATCCTAAACAAGGAGAATCTACCAGAAGAAGTTTATATCAGATACAATGGATTTTAATGAATTCCTGTTTGCTGATGACTGTATCCTCACGACACACAAGGAAAACGCCTGCAGACAATGCTTGATTATCTATGCTCTTCGACTTCACAATTAGGCTTTTCAGTTTTGACCTAACGTTTATATTAATATAAATGGGACTAAATGTATTATCGATTAATACATCAATCCTTTTCAGATCTACATGTTTTGTACAGGGTAAATGAGTTTATTATACAGTAACTTTAGGAAAAGCAGTATAAAGTTCTCAGGACTATGTCTAATCTGCGGGAAAATTTTCCACATGTTGCCATTTTTTGAACTCCTACAATTATAGTTTTTACAGCCATTCTGCCCAATTCATTGCCATATTAACGTCTACCCAGATGAAATGTATTTGGAATTATTTCGTTTACATTTACATATACCTCAGCTCATGTCCATATCATCAAAACAAGTTCGCTTTCGTTCTTTCTTATCAACCTGAACTTAACTATTCGAAGATAAAGATAACTACTTAATTGCTTAGATTTTCCATTATCAAAGATTCTGCTACTGGATTATCATTAGCTAACTGACTCAAATAAATTGTAGTTATCAATATTTATGACATTTTATATAGCAGAGCTAGTTGAGATTATAATTTATAATGTAGTATCCTTTTCAAACTCATTTATCTCCAATTTTCTCTCTGACAGGAAATTCAAAGTTCGAGTGGGCTCTACCCTCTCCGATACGCACCAGCAAGAGATGAGTGTGCCCCAGGGCAGTATTTTATCTGTGACGTTATTTAACATTACAATCAATAGTATCACAAAATGCTTAGCTCCCGGTGTTGATTGCTCATTATATGTTGACGATTTTTTAATTTGTTATCGATCAAAGCACATGCATACAATTGAGAGGCAACTCCAGCAAAATATCAATAAGATTCAAAGTGGGGCCAGTAATAACGGTTTCAAATTTTCAAAATCTAAAACAGTATGCATGCATTTCTATCAGTTGCGAAGACATCATGATGACCCTAAACTCACGTTGGATGGAACACTTATTCCAGTTGTTGAGGAAACAAAATTCTTGGGTATTCTATTTGACAAAAAGCTGACATTCATACCACACATTAAGAATTTGAAAGCTAAATGCTTAAAAGCCTTAAATTTGATTAAAGTAATTGCTCACACTGATTGGGGAGCTGATACAAAAGTCCTCCTTAATTTGTATAGAACATTTATCCGTTCCATCTTAGACTATGGATGAATTGTTTATGGTTCAGCTAGGAAGTCATATTTGAAAATGCTTGACCCAATTCATCATCAGGGAATAAGACTTGCTCTAAGAGCATTTAAGACATCTGGGGTGAAAGCCTTCTCACGGAAGCGAATGAACCACCTTTATCGCATCGCAGAGAAATACCTTCTGCACATTATGCTCTTAATTTACGATCCAACTCTCTGAACCCTACTTTTTTCGGCCGTTTTTCATCCAAATTACAAAGCTTTATACGTAAATAAACCAAATGCTATACCTTCATTTGGTATTAGAATATCATCCTGCTTTCACCAAATCAAATGTAATCTATCTTCAATCCAGAAAACATTTGTCTCGAAAATACCACCTTGGCTCATTAAGCAACCCCAAGTGATTTTTACGTTACGCGATCGGAAAAAATCTGAGACAAACCCTATCCTATTCTTGAACTCTTATCATGATCTTCTCAATGACTTTACACATTATGCTAGATTTTATACTGATAGATCAAAGGTTGCTGATAAGGCTGCTGCAGCCTTCGTCAGTGGCAAACACATAACCAAAGAGCGTTTGCCAAATGATGCATCCATATATTCAGCGGAAATCAGAGCAATAGACCTTGCTCTGACATTTATATAATCTAAACACATTCTAAATAGTATTATCTTCTGTGACTCATTAGCAGTACTTCAGGCGCTACACAATATTAAATAGATAATCCGCTATTGATGAATGTTCTGGTCAAAACTCTGAGCTTAGTGCCTCATGCAATATAGTATACTGTTGGCTACTTAGCCATACTGGCATTAGAGGTAACGAGGAAGCAGACAGGACTGCTAAGATGGCCCTATCTTTAGAACTATCGGATTTTAAATTACCATATTCTTATTTTAAACCCTGTATCAAAATGTATCTACGTCAAACGTGGCAGGTATCATGGGATGATGCAATCAATAACAAATTTCATGCCATCAAACCAATCTTGGGAAAATGGACTCCTTCCTACAGAACTATTCTTAGGGAGGAGGTTGTCATTGCAAGAATCAGAATCGGTCATACATACATTACCCACTCACAAATACTAAAAGGTGAAGATCCACAAGAGTGCGTTCCTTGCAATGTACCATTTAATGTTAAACACTTTATGACCACGTGTTCCGACCTGCAACCTACGCGTGATAAATACTATAAAGTACACGACATACAGGACCTTTTTGATACTATTCAAATCACTAGTATTTTAGATTTCCTAAAGGAAGTAAATCTTTATTTTAAACTGTAACTTGTATGACCTTACCCAAACTAATTTTTAACTAATGCAAATACCAACTATTATTAACATCTTTTCATCAAGATTCATCATTTACATTTCCCGTTTATAGGAAACCAACATCTTTGTCTGTTACCAACCATTCCCACTATATATTTAACTACTATGGATTTTTTAATATATCGCTGGTCGATATTGAACCTTTCTTTTTACACATATGACCTACTGTATAGCTCTAGATAGCCTAAAAGTGCTGGTGCGCCGTTAAAATTAAATCAATCAATCAATCAAAACCTGTGTAGGGCTGATGTGAGATGTCATGTTTTCTCAAGCTTACATAATGAAGGATTGATATTTTAGTGAATTAGCCTTATCTTGTAGCCAAGAGCAATGTTGGTGTATTTCCATATTTGTATCAACATTGTTTTGCTGATGATGTCTATACAATCCTTCAATGTAATTATAGTTTTGTGCCTTCATCTATCTTATTTTTTCCCAAGTAGTTAAAGTTTTTGAATCTTTCTCAGGGCTATCCACTGACATTCATTTATGCAGTGACACTATTGGTGTTGTTTGTAATCGGTTTGGTTTTCTCGATGCCAATCTCCATACCATAAGTTGTGGAGGTTATTTTGAAGCGCCCAATGAAGCCAGCCAGTTCTTTTTTTATCTCCTGAATATTCATCAATCCCATCTGCGAAGCAAGGGTTGATGATTGTTCTTCCCCCGACGGTGCCAGTGCTCTTGTGGGCCTGCAAAGTATAATCTGTGATCATTTCCTGGAAAATGTTGAAAAGTTTAGTTGAGTGCTCTTGTGGGCCTGCAAAGTATAATCTGTGATCATTTCCTGGAAAATGTTGAAAAGTTTAGTTGACAGTATACAATTCTCTCTGACTCCAACTGTAGTTCGAAACCAATCTCCACTGCTTCAAATTGACAATGAAACCATTTGTGATTTTGTCATGGAATTCTTCAACCTGCAACAGATTTGCGTTCATGTTGTACTTGTCAATAGTTGCTCAAAAGGATGCATGTGATAAAATACCAAAGACCATTTGTAAATCTATTAAATCGTAATATAGATTTTCTGATGCAGAAAGCATTTTTAGCAAAGGTTATTGATTATGCTGTTAATTTGGATTCATAAATATTATAGGTATTCATTTTTTAAAAAAACAAAATATTTTCACCTGTATTATCTGTCCTAGGAAGGAAGTCTAGGAGTTCCGAGAGCTAGAACTTTCTTGTAATGGGCTCACTTTATTACGTGATTTGTTCTATTATTGCCGTGATTAAGTTAGATAAGTTTACTTAATCTCTAATCAAATAATGTTTGGTCGCTACGACTGCTTCGCTCTGGATATAATCTTTGATACAGAGACTTCCCTCACTATTTTATTTCATGTTTACTTCAACCTCTTAAAAGACGTCAGGTTGGTCCTTAAATCAAACTATTCCCTTTTGCTCACATGTTACTAATTTGTATGACAAAACCATACTGTATGAGCCGTTGTTTGTTGTAAAGTTATAAACTCTTAAACTTGTCCTGAAATTGATTTTAAATATTATTTATAATAATGTTAATCCCACATTTTAAAATATTTAAATGTTTTCTTGATTTGTTTTGGAGATTAAATTAGTTGACGAATCATCGGTGTCAAATATTTGGTCTAATTAGCACATTTCCTTAATAACCTCTATGTAAGTGCGTTACATTTATATTTTGAAATTATTAGGTAGAATGAATCATGAATCCGTATGTGCTTGTTGGTCAAAGAAAGAGCTGCTACTAGATTTCTTTTCAAATATGGTGTAAAAGTATTCCTAACTTCTTAAAGCAATGAATATTAGCATCAGTGACAAAATGGGTTTTTCGCTTGAATAATTCGTGGTGCAGATATAATCTGAACCAGTTTACAGTTCGTTGGATTTTGATAAATATGCTGGGGTGACCTCAATCTTTCTGGTCATTTGTTTTAAAATCAAACAGAAAACCATCAAATGGATACAAATGTTATCAAGTGGCTTAGAACATACGCTAAGACATGTTTTTACTTTGACGAATGTGGCAGATGCACTTTGTAAAAAAAATGGTTGGGAGACAATTCTGTTTTTCACAAAGATGCCAGTCTTTATGTAGTGGAGAATTGGATACGTCATTTAATGTTTGGAAAATCAGGTAATTTTGAATAAAATATGCCTGGTGTTTTTTCTCTAAATTTATTTAAATTAACTCCGTTATTTGCATTATATAGAGATTTTCTCTGAAAATACGCGATTACCTTCTTCTATGGACAGGTATAATTATTTCATGCCTTACATGTGTGAAAGTGCATTGTATCTTTACTCTATTTAAGGCATAGTTCTCTAAAGTACTTGCATTTAGCTTTGATTGTTCTGAAAGTTTTCAATTAATTAAATATTGTGCGTTGTGCATTGTCTCATCAAGTGAACACGATATCTTATTGTAAAATCGCATTTAGAAAACGGATGCCAGTCACATATAGTAGCGACTTAGATTCCACACTTAATATTTAGAAAACCTGATCAATTTGAAACAAATCAAATCAAACTAGTGGGTTTTTTTTCACTTTATACATATTGTCTTAGTTCTTTGAACTTTATATATAATCGAAGCACACGACCGTTACTCATTATTTAAGGACATTCGCACATCGAAAAATAATCCAATACACTCAATACTCGCCGATAGTGTAAAAGTATTTGACAGAACGTATCTAATTATTGATCTCTTTCAAAAAGTGGAGATGTGCATATTTTCATTTTTTAGATTATTTAAAATCTATGGATTCGTATATATATATATATGTCATTTTTCTTCATTTACACAAGATGTTTGGAAAAATGCTTGACATGTCATGATATGGATCATAGAGAGCATGCAATTAACAAGCAGGAGAGAACAAGATTCATTTGAATTAGGTTACAAGTTATTTCGATATAAAGCGAAAAATATAGAAATTGGTATTTAGGCAGGTTGCTTCATAACAAAACAAATGAATGGAATTCAGCGTATTACGGATTTATATCAGTTATAAAATATATAATTATATTACAGGTGTTTGTATCATACCATAATTAGTTGTATTAAATACCCCGGGTATTTCGTGCCTTTGTCCTGATAATTGGTATTAAAACAGTTATACGGCGTATATGATATAACTTTCATAGCTTTTAACGCTCGGATGCGAAATGTGTGTATGTAATACTAGTTTAGCTATTTTTAGTTTACGCTCATTTTAACAACTGTTAAAATCCATCACATCGGCAATGAATACCACAATTATCTAGCAAACGTTGTCATAGGTTTTGTTGTGGTTTCGAAATGAATATGTGCATTCCAGTGGGCATGAAATAGCAATCAATTTGTTGTACTGAAATGTATATATCGATTATACTGGGTCAATATCAGGAATCTGTCGGCCCTGTAGCACAACTGTGGATACACATATCGACTAAAATTTGTCCGTATCTGCTGATTATTGTTGGCTGTAGCTAGTCAACCTAATAATTCTTCCTTATCGATGATTATCACTTGTGTGTCTTTCAGCAATTACAGTCCACAAGACTCAATCAATCCTTCTTTGCAGAGTCGAGTAATTTCGTTTATGTATGCTCGGTGACATACTCTAACTTTTATGCTTTGAGCCTAAATTATCCATTGCTGAAAAGTGTATATTTTATCATAACGCCGCATAACTTTCATCAGACAACCGTCATTTCTAGTCAACCCAATTTGTAAATGTATATAAATATTCACGTGTAATTTAAATGGTTTATCTTCCTAAGAAATGAAACATTTGTTTTTTCGTTGACCATTTATTCGCATTTCATTTTATATATATATATATATATATATATATATAAAATCGTTCTTGATTCCTAAGACACAAAACAAGGTATATATGATTTTTTATTACTAATAATTATAAATATATACCAGGTTGACCAGGCAGTGCTATCCCTGGATTATGTAGTAGAATATTGATAATATTGGGCAGAGTTATTACCTTAACACAAATAATACAATCATACAGATTAGATAAACTGAATTCATTCTCTACGGAGTTTTCAACCCAGGTCTTCGGGTCAATGGCACCCATCGTCTCCTTGCCTGCACGTATCATCCCACATACTGTCATGCATCACCAAACGATGATGGCATCGTGTCGGTGTTATATGTGTCCGTGCATAGCAGACAAACTCGCATGACGACCTAGTAAATAATTCTCATATATAGATATACATATAAATATATATATATATATACATATATATATATATATATATATATATATATATATATATATATATATATATATATATATATATATATATATATATATATACACATATATATATAGATATACATATAAATATATATATATATATATATATATATATATATATATATATATATATATATATATATATATATATATACATACACAGTCGTTCCAGAATCCTATGAAAGAATTCACAGTATATAGGATTTTTATTTGAATGAATTATAAATATATACCAGACGGAACAGACATTCTTATCCATATGGATTATGTAGTAGAATCTTGACAATAGTGGACATAATTCATAGTTTAATACAAACAATACTATCATACAGGTTAGATAAATTAAACACGTACTCTACGGAGTTTCGAATTTAATACAGTATTTTTTATTTCAAATAATTATAAATATCTACCAAACAGAACAGACAGTGCTATCCCTTTATTCTGTATGAGAATCTTGATAATAGTTGGCACGGGATCATAAATAACCGACACTGACTCCGTGCCATCATTTATGGTGATCAAAAAAGACACATGCGCAAAATGATATGTTAGCATAATTTATTGGATACGTAAATTTCTTTTCGTATGCGTTGTCTATGATTCAAATAAAAGCACAATGGTCTTTTGTATATTCCAAGTCTGAAGTCCTAGAACTTTACAATTTATACAGATGACTTGATGCCACGCAGAGGCTTACACCAACAAAATAAATTGATGGCATTAATAATCGTTTAGCTCATCACCGTCTTTACCGTCATCATCATCATCATCATCATCATCATCATCATCATCATCATCATCATCATCATCATCATCATCATCATCATCATCACAATAAGAATCATAGTTGTAAGCAAACAAACTGCAAAATGTAAAATTTCAATAATCATAACTGTTTTTGAAAATAAAGTTTTATTGACAAATTTTTAAAACAATTATATCCAATGTATATACAATTGTTTACTGTTCAAAGGAATACAAGCACGCGATCGGCTAAATGGTGCTTTTCTAATTCTAGGAATATGATTGAGGAATTTAACATACTGCATCGACGTATTCCGATTGGCCTATATAGTGCTATACTCTTTGTTTACATCTTCATCAGAATCATAGCATCAGAGTTATAAATGAATAGACTGGAAAATGTAATATCTCATTAATTCATAACTGAATTTGAAATTAAAGTTATACTGATAATTGTTACAATAATAATACGCAAATAGTAATTTATTTTTTGATGTTTACAGAAATACAAGCACGCGAACGGATAAATTATTCTATTGGAAGTAGAGTAAAATGCCTTTTGAATATAATGACATAGGTGGGTTAACAGCTGTACCTTAGTGGTACCAATTGTAAAGGATGTACTCACCTATTTAGGATATTTTGAAACACATCTTCCTTCAATGCACCACTGGAAAACAAAACGAAAACTATTTGATACCATAAAGCAAACGTTTATATTGTTCTCCCATACATTGAAAATCTGATTGAGGCACAGGGCTAAAACGTTGTTTCTTTCATTGATAATATCTAGTTGCATTTTATTGTCAAATCGTCTGAATCTGATTTGTTTTGGTTTATTTCATTATGTTTTTGGTAGCATATGTTCATATTATTGGGTGTTCGATGCTAACATTCGCAAGAAAGCGAGAGAGAAAGAGAGACAGAGAGAGATAGAGAGACAGAGAGAAGGAGAGAGATAACCTTATTTCTTCCACATGTTGTTCCTCTTGGAGCATTCGTATATTTCCACATCTTGTCTCCTGCTCGATTGATACATCTCAGTAGATAGCACAGGTCTTCAGAAAATTTCTTAAAACATAACATAAATTGACGTAGAGCTCGATGTTTAGTCGTTTCTTCTTAGGAATACTCTTAAAATATGATGTAATCTCGATGGGCATCAGGCCAGTTTCTAACCAGTCACTATCAGCTTAATTAACCTAAGTGATATAATCCCGTGTGTTTACACTTGTAATAATTTAGTAGTTACATAACTGTATCCTTGGCATTAGTATGTGGCTTAATACAGTTAGCAAATTTTCATGAATTTTTAATTCTAGAACTCATTATGTCTTATCGTATGTATGGTTTTCTTAAATGAAAACATAAGCAAAACATGATACTATCTCAAAAGAAACAGTATAATAAGGTTTAGGAAATAGAACAGACAAGCCAAATCGTATATTTGTAAAATGTAAAAATATTGCGTCTATTTCATTACCTCACATGATGTCATTTTTCTTCATTTACACAAGATGTTTGGAAAAATGCTTGACATGTCATGATATGGATCATAGAGAGCATGCAATTAACAAGCAGGAGAGAACAAGATTCATTTGAATTAAGTTACAAGTTATTTCGATATAAAGCGAAAAACATAGCAATTGGTATTTAGGCAGGTTGCTTCATAACAAAACAAATGAATGGGATTCAGCGTATTAAGTATTTCTGTCAGTTATAAAAATATATAATTATATTACAGCTGTTTGTATCATACCATAATTGATTCATTTGAATTAGGTTACAAGTTATTTCGATATAAAGCGAAAAATATAGAAATTGGTATTTAGGCAGGTTGCTTCATAACAAAACAAATGAATGGAATTCAGCGTATTACGGATTTATATCAGTTATAAAATATATAATTATATTACAGGTGTTTGTATCATACCATAATTAGTTGTATTAAATACCCCGGGTATTTCGTGCCTTTGTCCTGATAATTGGTATTAAAACAGTTATACGGCGTATATGATATAACTTTCATAGCTTTTAACGCTCGGATGCGAAATGTGTGTATGTAATACTAGTTTAGCTATTTTTAGTTTACGCTCATTTTAACAACTGTTAAAATCCATCACATCGGCAATGAATACCACAATTATCTAGCAAACGTTGTCATAGGTTTTGTTGTGGTTTCGAAATGAATATGTGCATTCCAGTGGGCATGAAATAGCAATCAATTTGTTGTACTGAAATGTATATATCGATTATACTGGGTCAATATCAGGAATCTGTCGGCCCTGTAGCACAACTGTGGATACACATATCGACTAAAATTTGTCCGTATCTGCTGATTATTGTTGGCTGTAGCTAGTCAACCTAATAATTCTTCCTTATCGATGATTATCACTTGTGTGTCTTTCAGCAATTACAGTCCACAAGACTCAATCAATCCTTCTTTGCAGAGTCGAGTAATTTCGTTTATGTATGCTCGGTGACATACTCTAACTTTTATGCTTTGAGCCTAAATTATCCATTGCTGAAAAGTGTATATTTTATCATAACGCCGCATAACTTTCATCAGACAACCGTCATTTCTAGTCAACCCAATTTGTAAATGTATATAAATATTCACGTGTAATTTAAATGGTTTATCTTCCTAAGAAATGAAACATTTGTTTTTTCGTTGACCATTTATTCGCATTTCATTTTATATTTCCGACTACTGCTAAATAACATGCACTAGCTACTATATAGTCAGCATCGTGCTTATGTACCATTCAACCAAATACATGCGTAAATATTTCTTTATAAAATTTGAAATAGGCTGAATTATTGTGTGACTCTTTCAGAGATGTACATATAAATACTCAATGTACACACTCCATAAAACATAGATCCTGGTCCATGAATGAGAAAACACTGCTCTTGAGGAGTGAATACGTCTCCTGCCTCCTTCTGCATAAACACTTCCCATTCAGTGATGCTATACACAGAACCAACAGTTTTCACGCACTGTCTGAAATATAAAATTGATTGCTTCATCTAAGGAATCCATAAACATGTATTAATAGCTACCAAGCTACTCGCTCATTTGTCTCTATGCCTCTATCCGTAAGAGTATTATTTGAATAATAGGCGATGGACATATCGAGGACAATCAGAACATTCAGTGTGCATATTGATGGATCGACTTCCTCTGAAAAGGACATGTTTTTCCGTAGGCCGAATTATATTTGTATTTCAAAATCTTTCAAAATTGCTTATTAACTAAAACGGCTTCAACAGTACTACCAAATTACCTCAATTGTTTCCTTCCTATATGAACAATGTTGAAGACTGTTAACCGTATGAGCGAAGATCCCAATTAATTGAAATTGGATAATGTTGATATATTTAGATACGTTGTACATACTTGGATGATAGTTTCTTTTTGAACGATTCCACAGAGCAGTTAGAGAAAATCCACATGTTTCTGATGTATGGTCTCGCTTGGGTGAAGCCTGGATGCATATTCGTCATAATAAAAAAATCCTCAGATTTACAAACTACGGCGTCCCCTTCTCCGTCATGGTCTGCTCCAAGACTATATATAATATTCTTATATATATATATATATATATATATATATATATATATATATATATATATATATATATATCTATATATATATATCTATATATATATATATATATCTATATATATATATCTATATATAAATATATATCTATATATATAAAAATATATATATATATATATATATGTATGTATGTGTGTGTGTATATATATATATATATATATATATATATATATATATATATATATATATATATATATATATATATATATATAAATATATATATATATATATATATATATGTATATATATATATGTATATATATATGTATCTATATATAGATATATATATATCTATATATATATATATATATATATATATATATATCTATATATATATATCTATATATATATATATATATATATATATATATATATATATATATATATATATACAGATAGAGAGAGAGAGGGGGGAAGGAACACAAAACAAATAATGTTCGGATAAGACATACGAGAACACGCGCGCTGAAAAGTTTCGCAAATACATGTCATATTGTATATTTATTATGTTTATTTTACACCGAACTTATGTAAAGTATTTAGTACGGCCTTGACGGTACGGTAATCTGGTACTTGAGATATTGGATACCAGAAACCATGAAGAACCCATCTACCAGAAATTGGTGGCCTAATGACATTTCCACATTTTGAAATTCAATGTCTAGGGCGCCACGGGTTAACTTGCTTGTGTCCAAGTTCGTGTGTTGCTGTCTGCACCGTTCGGTGATAATATGTTGCCTCGACAATTGCAATTCTGTTACCAAATTCACACACTCCCTCTAAGTAGCTCAAACCTGAATGTAAAATAAGAAAGTCTAAACATCAACGTCACAGGTCTCCGTTGATAACATATCGGTTTCTCAAACTTGAAAGTGACAAGCATATTGATCAAATTTATACAACAATTTTAACTTCCACTCGGTGGAATGGAGTTGTAAATGCATTTCACTCATATATTTCATTAGTAAAGCTTATAAATGCTTATATCAGAAAGATTGGTTTCACATAACCATACCTCCTGATATCGCTATAGTGAGTACATAACTGCAAATTGTGATATTGTTTGAACTGAGGTTATGTAACACGAAAATTGAATAAATACCAATATTCAGCTATACAAGGTTATTTGATTAAATTGAAATATTTATTACTATACTTCAATATACTGCTTAGTTATGTATTTTAAATATGAACAAAACAAACCTATAAAACTTTTGTAGAGGACTGCTTTTGTGAGACCTAAATTCTTATTTAAACGTTGAACAATCAGCAGGATAGAACGTTATATACTCTTTTTACAAGTTTAGTCACTAAATAAAATGGTTGCAGCTTGAATGAAACATTGTTATAGGCATTTACATCAAACGGAACAATTACCACTGAGCTTTATCAGACATATTATGAATAAGTTTCACATAGTAGTTATTATCATGAAGTACATGTGTATGTATCATGGGGACACGTGTGTGTGTGTGCGTGTGTGGGGTTGGTGGTTGTTTGCTTACCTTCAATAGTATTTTTATTAATGGATCCATCATACAGATTGTGCCTAAAAATAAGAAAATTCATTATATTTACATATATTTTATACTTCATAAAAATTACTAAAATATGTAATTCTCAATTATAAACATAACTCAGACATTCATAGCAATGTAATGAAGAAATGCCTAACCTTTACGTAACTGCAACTAACTTAGATTGTTTATCATATCTCTCTCTCGTATTCTCTCCATCTCGTATGTTTTGCTCTTGTTTTCCGTTATCTTTACCATCATATGAATAAAACCTCCTTTGCATACTGTTGTGGATACTTCAAGATATTAAGAATTTTACCTTTCTCTAAGAATTTATACGTCACAGTTAAAAATGTCCGATATCATAATGCCTGCATCAGTGGCAAATGTAATTTTTAAGAAAGAAAAAAATAACAGTTTTGTTTAAATGCGGTGAATGTCAAATATTATTTTTTTCTGTGTTTAGAATAATGTTTGCTCAATATTGGTTAAGTATTATATTTGCGAATGGAAATAATGTAACTGGACAAATAATATAAAATATAGTTTATATGATAGATAAGAACGAATTGTTTAATGTAATTGATCTAGATATGTATACAACGTTAAACTATAAAACCGCATGTCATTTGTATTCTAACTGCAATATATAGACTATTACTTTATTATATTTTAATAAAATTAGTCCAATAATAATTTTGACAGATCCAATATTGCTTAGTCAGACTAAATTGGACGGTTCAGCATTATTTTAAATTTATTGCAATTTAGTGTTAATTTGTATTTAACTCAATTAATAACAAGTTTCATATCAAATATATTTATAGCTACAAATCCAGGAACAGCTGTCTTATTTTATCTGTTTCATTTGACATAACTGAATCCTCTTTACTCGTTTTCTCTTGGTTTTCATCGTTGTACCGAAGACACTGTAATTCGTTAACTTGAAAATCTGTTTAAATTCATTCCTTACATTCGTGTCGAAAGTAGGATGTGAAGGCATTCATTTGTATTGATTAAATTCTATCTCCCTTTGTACGTTTCGTATTTTACCAGTCACATTTAAATGTCATTGTATCTTTTGTTAGTACACATCATTAGTTTATCTTTCATTACAAAGGTATAACTTATCATAACTAATAATCGTACTGTTTTGATCTTGTGCTCTGTTTACTTAACAAATATATTGGTGATTTGAAAATATTGTACGGCTAATGAGTGATTATGTACATACCAAATGTTTTTGTAAACAGCGTTTGGCATCTATAAAGTTTGCACAGTGCACCAGATACGCATTCACTATATATATTTTCCGCTAGAGTTAATCCAATTTCCAGTATCATCACAACATAAATGTAAAATAAAAATGACACAAGTATCATCAGAACAGCTTCGATTTTAATAACGATTTTATGTTCAACAATTGGCGTATATATCTCTCAAATTGTAATTCTACTATTTTCGCATTTCAGGCCTTGCAAGAATTGACCTATTTCCTATTACAGTTATTTCGTTATTATTTCTTGCAGCTATGAGCAATATTGGACAACGAAGAATGGATCGAATACAGACTTTAAATAATGCAAACAACATTGTAAAAAGTACAATATTTTCGTTAAAATGTACATTCCATATAAATCTAGCTGGATAACACATACATGATTCCACCCAAAATAATGATGTATCATAACAATTTTTGAATTTTATCTTTGGTTCTTATCGGTGTGGTTGGTTTTGTTAAATACGAGCAAATAACGAAGAAAATAAATCTAGTCTATATCAATGGAAGTATCAATTAAAATGCGAGTTTGATGTGGAAAAGACAAAAAGCATGTTAACAAAATACATCCTGAAAATATCGTTATTGCCATATTCCTGAAGCAACCAATGAAGAAGAAAATCTAGAGTAATTTAGATGAATAATTATTATCACAATATTCGATGTATAGGGCGGTACACCTTCCAAAACACCATAATACAGTATAACCTTAAAAGATGTTGGAAAACTCTGTCGTTTAAATCATGTTTAGGAAACAGATAATAGTAACTATGAATTATGTTTGAAATTATTCCATATATAATTTTAAGATCACTAACCATATTTATCAAATTAGTTTTATAACTTTACAAGCTTAAACGTTTCCACAATTACTTGACAGAAAATTTAAATTTTCTTGGAAGATATCATCGACGTTCGGGTTAGATCCGATATACATATACTTACGTCGTAAAGAGCATTGCATTATCAAACTGTGGCATCTGTTTGATGCCATTTGTAAGGTCCCAGTCACTGAGATCGTCTAGATATTGATTTGCATCCACATACGTTATCCCGTCGTATGTAATCACCTTAGATATATTATGTGGAAAGAGGTCTTCGTGCTTGAAACAAATTAAAAATAAGTTGAAATAATGCAGTAAATACAAATCGTCACTCACAAAGTAATAATGAAACTAAAACGAACACTGTAGTGTTTTATTTTGCGATCATATGTTAATAGTTTTGTCAAACTGAGCACGAGACTAGAGATATGGGTACAAGGAAATAAAGGTATACATTAATTTTATCTCAGAATTATTTTCACAGTTCAAGGGTATTTTTTGGATGTAGAAAACCCAACAAGCTAAGTTATAGGAAATGGCTGTAGATATTATTATTAGCTAAAATATAAATACAGCATTTCAAATGAACAATTCCCATCATATTCAAGCAATACATATGAATACAACAATTCTGATAATGTCGTATCCAGACAAAGAAAATGATGTACTGATTTGTTAAGATTGATAGTACTTAGTTCTATCAGTAATAGTTCTCGTAACATAAGCTATATTATGTGATATAATTATTCCATAATGGCGGTCCTTATTTGCTCAACTCTTTTTAAATACAGGCAAAATAAGTCCAGAAGGATTTTTAAAATAAATAAAGATTAAAATTATATATCTTTCAACTCTTCTCCTCTGCTTTGCCAGTTGAGAAACATAGACATAAATCACTTTCGGTGAAGATATGAAAACTACAAGTATGATTTCATGAGTTTAGCACAGACATAAGAGGTTTTATTAGAAATTCATCAGTTGATGTGTTTCATGTTAAAGCCGTTATTGTTCATGCAAAGCATTATGTTTTTCTGTCCATAAGATAATGCATATTGTATGCTTTAGGTTAGTTTATTGAATACTGATATGACATTCAATGTTTCTACATCAGATGCCTCAATAACCATCACCCCAACCCAAGATGACTGTAAATCGGCATGTTTCAGTGGCCTTAATCAAGGATTTCCTTTAACTCCTGTATTCAACAACATAACAAAAATTGTATTAAAAGCACTCAAGAACGGTCAGGAATCACAAAATTTCTTACCACAAAAAATATAAATGACTGAGGGATGACAGTGATTGATATATTTGGATCATCAATTGACTTGTATCGTAGGCTCACCTGTGACAAAATACAAATAAATTATGTTTAATAGTGTTGATGGCGATGTCTACTAGGATGCCGATATAAAATATGCAAATAAATGTTTTATTCAAATTCTTTGCAAAGGGAATACAAGTATGCCTTGCTTTATAGAGAACATAAAACACAAATCTGTTACATTTATAACAATAAGTGATGAACCATACATGGAGTTATTGTACTTATACTGAATGTTCAATGACGTAAATAGGATACAACTTCTCAAACCCTGTCACTGGTAATATCAACATATTGTTAGCTTTGTAGAGGATACCAGCAAATGAAAGGTTTTTTTCATCATTATAACTGTCTGTTTATCACCCAGACTTCTCTATAAAAGTGCAGTAGCATAAACGATGTATTAGTTCATAAATCTGATTAGACAAGACGTATACATCTGAATCGAAAACATATTCTTTTTAGGTGATCATACATATATATTTCGTGTTCTACATGACTGTATGTTGCTTGATTCTAACTCAACTATTTGGTTTAAAAATATATGAAAGGGATGTAGTTGCGCTGAAAGATCGAGCATTCATTACTTACACCGTTCATAATGTGTGAGTACGCTTCCCTGATCTTTCTTTTCACTTCATCCCTTTTTAATCCAAGATGAACGTTTACTTCCCTCGAAAAATATCTGCAATCATGGAAATAATGTCGAGTGTATCTACATGTGTAAGCACGTATGCAATGGTGTACATTTATGCTTCGGTTTTGTCATAAAGAAATAAAATTTGAAGCCATGAATGTCTTTGAATTTTTTGTTTCTTAGGAAAACAGTTGCGTTTGTTGACTTACACTACCTTTGTTTTCCGATTCAACTTGCTAGAATTTTAAGCTCGGGGATATTATACATTTGGTTTTTTTTTGTCTCCCATTGGACACATCATGTAACTTTATCTTCCAATATTATTGAGCATTCGCCAAATTATAGCACATTGAAATTCAATGCCTTTGAAGGCTATACATGTAGCATACGATACCACGGTATTCGTATCTTGGCCAATCTTTATACAAGATTATAGATGATGTGACAAATAGTCAATGCATAACTAACTTGTACATTGTTAAGAGAAAACATTTGGAAACATGACGTTGAGCTTGAAATAGGCATGTAAGTAAAAGATAAACAAATCAAGGTAGAATTTAATAGTCTTCCCTGATATACACACACACGCACACACACACACACACATATATATATATATATATATATATATATATATATATATACATATATGCAAAAAGAGGGAAAGATGGGTGTCTTTATTGCACAGAGAGCACTTACAAATTCCATACTCCTGAATCAATTAATACAGCAACCTTGACAGTATATAATTCCTTTAGCTGGCGCGATTTATCTGAGGATATAAATAATTATATGTATATTTTGTCTACATTATTGTAATTGAAATAAAACAGAATTATTCTATTAAAATTTTATGTTATCTCCTAATAATGTTCATTATTTTAAGTCATGAACGATATAAAAATATTTAAAGATAAAAGTATAAAACAATTGACTTTATCATTGTTTTCAAGATGTATTTGACCATAGTCATGTTTGATAATACACTACACACCGCGTTGTTTCTTTTCCTGATGCCTGTTCTCACCTGTTGGTCCTCTATAATGCACATTTACTACTTTTCGAGGTGGTAATGAAGCGTCTGAAGGACGAAAATAGTTTTGTTTCGCTTGTTCAGTGACACGTCTGAAAGGTGCTTTGAATTCCTCTTGGACGCTTGTCTCTTTTACTCTTAGAAAATCTGCAAGGTGAGGCTAGTCACATAAAATTTGCGAGAGTGAAATTAATTTTAGTATCAGGATTTAGTCACTGTTGCCTGCCCTCACAGAAAGAAAACGAAAATCAACTTGGTATTTTAACGAGATTCCCGTGATAGAACAACAAAGCGTTTAATCGCAGAGATGATTCCTTACACTTTTTGCGAATCATTTCCTTTTTCAATTAAGAGAAACACTCCATGTCACTAAACCGTAATTGATACAAGGATGATGAACATAAGTACATAATTAGACTTCTAGCAGATATTCTGAATCGTTAAATTAAATAAATCATTAGCCATAAGCATGGGCCAATTTCCGTCTGAATATTTGCAGCTTACGTACATTACAGTTAGGTGCATAAGAACAATGTGTCTGATTAGTTTTTTTTTCATATATATTAAAATGTTGCAAACCTTCATTTCCGACTAAAGTTTCTAGTCCAATACTTTTTTGGTCTATCAAATGATAGCGTTTGCCTATAAGATCTGGAATTTCCAAGACGTTGTCTAATGTGTCTCTAGTCTTCGCTGCTCTGAGTTCGTAACTACTGTCTCCGATTTGTATGTTTCCGTTCTAGGTAAAGGTAGAATAAAGATAATACCATTGAACACATTTATTTTGGGTTTTTATCTAGCCTCAAGTTATCTATTGATTAATTTCAGATATTAGCTTATAAGAGAGCACCATTTATAAATCCGATTATATTCTTATTTAAATAAAACAGATTTTGAAATTCTATTCTAGCGTTTGAAAAGCGTGAGAAACAAAATAGAATTTGAAATACCCAAGATATAAGTAATTGATTGTTCGGTATCCTTGTTACTACACTACTTTGTTACTTACCAAATGAAATAGTTTGGAATACATTGTGCTCTGCTTTCTCTTCTTTATATTTCATAACTTCAAAGGAATTTCAAAGATCTTTTTTAAAAAAAATGTGCTCAGTATAAATATTAAGAGTAATGGATCTTATAAGGCTACAATATTGACTGAAAAGGAATCTAACATATTGATTGCAAAGGAACCTAACAAACTGGCCGTTTATGTGGCCGAAATAGTTACTGAAAAGTTTCTGACTTATTAGATGAATACGTATCTAACAAATTAGCTGTAAAGGTAGCTCAATATCAGTGCTTTTGATATAGCATGAAACTAAATCAATATTTGTTTATTCCTATCATAAAACCAATACCTAAGGATACACATTTAGCTCAGCCATAGTCGATTCAATACATAAATACGTATCACTATTGATTATTCAATGAATGTTAACACTAATTGTCAAAATGCGGAAAATATAAATGTTGGCTCAATGACAAAGCATAATTCTAAAGAATGCGAGAATTCAAAACCAATAGCATGACTGACAATCCAAACCGAATCCGATAGCGACGAGGGCAGTTTTAAATGCTGAATTATCTTCTATAGCACAGCAAAGTTAACGACAAATATGTTAAAATATTACTATGAAGGAGGTATACTTAACTGGCATACCACCACAATCATACATGAATTAGCTCCTAACACGACCTAAACCTGAAGGGATGTAATTCAAAATATATTAGAATGTAAACTGAAATAAATCAATTTGAGTTCATTTGTGAAATTGATCACATTAGGCGATCGCGTTTGGTTTACACAAATAAAAGTGTGTTCTTGTTTAAATCTTGAACTTAATTTATGTCCTTCCAGAGTTTCAGCCATTGGCTGTCAATGGTATTTGCTCAGGACTATGCTGCCTGTAGTTTATTGCCTGATACAACATAGATATTAGGGCTTTTATTTCTTCTTTTAATTTATGAAGCGTTTTCATTGCAATGTTGCTATTGTCGCTATTCTTCTCAAGGTTGGGGTGTTCGTGAATAATACCGCTTTTAATGCATGTAAATCTAACTACCCTTTATCAACATCCTAATTATTTAGTCACTGTGATAGCATAACGGCCAGATAAGTATATGTATAGTGTTAGCAATAACCATAAACGTCAAACATCGACTTCACACATAAACATATCACAAGCATATTATTGTGTTTGTATGCGTAAAACAATGCAACTTACGACTCAGAAAATGGTGGAAACTAATGATACAGGAGGTACCAATTTTTATCAATATGTCTGATGTTTCTAGTCTGACATTTATCTCGTGCACATAAGAACAACCTTTCGCATATATTATAGATGAGCATATGCGTGTGTAAATGTTTGGGAGTGACTAGTCAGTTTTTACAGACTTTGCATTTGTTGGACTTGGATAAAGCTATGCTTATGAGTTGTTTAGCGACTAAAGATCAAAATAACCAGGCTACTGATTTATCCAGTACAGGCCAGATATTAGAAAGTATAATAGTCGTCGAATTAGCTACAATATCATAAAACAAAGTACTAACGATGACTCTGTCACATTGTTGATTTGATCTTCTTACACATCTGACAGTCATATATGCGCCGTGTTCTATATCCTGGTAGTAAGCAACATCCTATTGTAATAAACACGTGAAAGGTTAGATCGGTTGGTAAAAAGGTATATTTTAGGTATTAAAACTAATAAAAAAAGTTGAAAGTATATATATATATATATATATATATACATATATATATATATATATATATATATATATATATATATATATATATATATATATATATATATATATATATATATATATATATATACATATACATATATATATATATATATATATATATATATATATATATATATATATATATATATATATATATATACTATAGTTAGATAGATAGATAGATAGATAGATAGATAGATAGATAGATAGATAGATAGATAGATAGGTAGGTAGGCAGGTAGGTAGGTAGGTAGATAGATAGATAGATAGATAGATAGATAGATAGATAGATAGATAGATAGATAGATAGATAGATAGATAGATAGATAGATAGATAGATAGATAGATAGATAGATAGATAGGTAGATAGATAGGTAGGTAGGTAGGTAGGTAGGTAGATAGATAGATAGATAGATAGATAGATAGATAGATAGATAGATAGATAGATAGATAGATAGATAGATAGATAGATAGATAGATAGAGAGATAGAGAGATAGAGAGATAGAGAGATAGATAGACATCTATGTGATTTTGCTTCAGATAGTTTGATTCTTTGGTAACAATTTATTCTTAGAAATTTGCAAATTTGGCAACTTTGTAAGAAAAAATGCTTTTGAATGATTATATGTTTTGATGATTTATGATTCTGATATCTTACAATTATTGAGTAAAAACAAATATTTAAGAAGCTTAAAATGAAAACGTAAAGAACTCTTCTTTATCATATTTTCCTGACGGTTAATGTGATTAAATATTATTTTAATTCAACGAATTGCACATCAAAAAGGTAGCAGATCTAGCAAGTTTATCAAGATCAATCTAAATCGATTACTGAAACGTACACACTTTCATAGCAAACAACATTCTTTCAAAACCAGGAGAAAGGTAATACAGCAGAGATGATGTTCACAAATGTTTCAAAGAAATGCTTAAAGAGAACAGCATCAGAAGATACAGTTCCATGAAGGAGATGTAGAAAAGTAGATGAAAGGGATAATAAAATATAAAATTGTCAATTGGACTAGATGGCTTACTAATCACGAACCAGGCATTAATGAAAGATGTGCCGAAGTGAGGTTTCTCTAAGTTTCATTTTCAAGGCATGTAGAAACAGACTGGTATGTTAGCATTATTTTAAAGGAAAATAATATATGAGGTTTACAAAAAGAATGTACAAAAAACAACGATGTGCGATCAACAACGAACTAAATTAAGAAAATTAAACATGTTTTGCACATTAATATGATTTGGTTCATGAACTTTAAATTAACAATACACAAAACATCACATATATACATCATAAATTAATTCTTATGAAAAATTTATAGCTAGACTACCTTAAGTTTTATTGTACTGGTATAATATCCATCACATAACAAATGAAACAAGAAACATACAGAAATATAAAATCACCTTTTCTGCAGCTATAACTCGTGACAATATAAATAATATGAAAGACTAAAACATGTTTTCTAATAATGTGAAAACAATTAATGTTACATAAATATTAATCAGTCAGGATGACTTTAAATTTGCTTTAAATTTAATTCAAGACAAAAATTCCTATCAATCATGTAAATACCCCATAAACGATGCATTTTTCAAAACGAACATTTTTCATATAAATAGTATCAAATAATTCAAACCTAATACCGTACACATGTAATGTTACCCATGATGCAGTACCAGAATGAAGTGAGCATATAACAAAACCTACACTGGATACAAATAACAACACCGAAATTGATTATTTGCGCATGCGAAGCGTTAATAAAATGTGACAGTGATGTCAATGTCCACATAGAAAAATCATCGAATGACACATTCGGCAGAACAGCTAAATTTGACATTGATGGTAGCAGCATGTATGTGTTTTATATCCCTAATGCATGTTGCAGACAAGAAAAAGCATACTAGAATCATGTATGAGAGATTCAGAACCATCCGACACCGTACGGCATGAGTTCTGAGAGACTGGGTCTGATAGCATACATGAATAAAAGTATGGGGTATACACTATGTTTCCTTTGTAGAGAAGTAGGTTCAATCAGATATACACTGACATGATATATTAAGTTTATACTCCTGCTTATCTACATTGAAAAATCGGAGATCTTCAGCCAGTGAACTATTACTAAGAGCAACACATACATTTATTTATGTAACTATTAATATCATTGACCTTATATGCATTTACAATTGTTGTCTGGTAGTACATCATAACCCATTGGATTCTGCTTTAATACTTTAGTGCCATATTTGTATCTTGCAATTTACAAAGACAATTTTATAATATATGTTTAAGCTAAATATACTAGAAACCATCTATTAAATTCCATACAAATAATGTCATTTAAACAAATTTATTTCCCATGGAAACATTCATAATTTTCCTTTGAAAAGGAAACCAAGAAGCAAGGTCAGTTTGTAAGTTCAGCGTGTTCTACTCACTTACGTAGTTGTTAACTTTGATAGGCAAACATTTCTTTTGTTGGAATAACCTAGATATATTAACGTCTTTATATAATGTTTGGTCATAATTTCGACTTCTTATTAACATACATTGCTGTAACTTTTATAGGTTTTAAGTATGTATTATGATATTTTGTATTTTTTGATGATTTGCATAAATTTACTTTCCTGAGGAGGTGAACATACAATGTTGCAATGTTTGGTGGAAACTACTTGTGTTTCAATCCGGAATATCTTCATCTGTATGTGTAATGTTCTCTTTTAATCTACATCGCCTTCTGATATTGTTAAACAATTTAAACTCAAAGGAATGGATAAAGCACTGTTACAAAATAAGTTGAGATTCGCTTAAATAAAACTACATCAATCTACATGAAAGAAACTAAACAATTATAAACGGCAGATGTTTTTTTACATTGCTGGATATATTTTAGATTCTTATCCGTTATGTAACACAAGTAGAACAGAAGACACAACATTTATTTACTGACACTTTGTAACAGCAAAATATAATGAACAAGTAATGAAATTACAACTGTTAAGAAGAAAAATGTAATTCGGCTACACGTAGCAATGCAACAGGAATGCTTAAAAAGACCGATTCATGTTTGCAATTATACAAATAAATACGAATTCCATAAATTATCTAAAACATGCATAAAAAAGAAATATACAATTTATGCTTGGCATTTCAGTATGCAAATTAAGCTCCAGTTGAATCCTGGTAAGTGCTACTGTTATGCTGGCGTTTAATACCTAGATATTTACTTCCGTAACGTACCTTTTTCTGATTATTCAAAGATATGCATTAACCATATGTACCATAGATTTTCAACTATTTTAGACATCATAACCACATTAATTGGAAAACGAGACCTTCTTAAACTATCATATATATATATATATATATATATATATATATATATATATATATATATATATTTATATATATATATATATATATATATATATATATATAGATATATATATATATAGATAGATAGATAGATAGATAGATAGATATATATATATAGATATATATATATATATATATATATATATATATATATATTTATATATATATATATATATATATATATATATATATATATATATATATATATATATATATATATATATATGCGTGTGTGTGTGTCTATAAAAAACGGTGCAAATATAAATAAAATAATTTAGCTTGCACTATTTTAATGTCTACCTCCTGTTCTAAAGTTCTAGTTCTGGTCAAGGTAGATCTTCCGTCGTTAGTTCTCTCTGCAAGGTAGATTTCAGCATTTGGATCAATGTCATAATTTCTTCTTAATTTTATGGTCAAATCATCTGATCCTCGCTTGAGATGAAACGTCAATTGAGTAGGTAGGCCAGGATCATCGAGTGTCCGTTTGTCAGTCTGAATTGTTGCTGTAATATCTTTTAACCAGACTGTTTCCAAGCATATTGATACTGGAAGAAGTTTAAGTAATGTTTGATAATAGTCTTCTACCAGCGAACGATGAAACATCTAAGATACTTTTTTTTGAATATCAGTTTCATCCCAATAATATAGAGCAGAATTAGAAAAGACATCAACTCATTGTAAAATGAGCTGTACTGAGGACTTTTTTTCCATTTAAATGGATTAGATTTTGATATATTTTTAAAGACATTACCGACAGCTAAAAATAAAGGCATGAAATGACTTCTCTTTTTATTAAATGCTTGCATATCTGACTTCTGTTTATTTGCTACATATAGACACCAACCGTAAAAATATTAGACTTGTACGAATTTAAATATCCTCATCAAATCTTATCCTTTTTTAGATAAAATTCAATGAAATAACTTTCCCGTTATAGTCACATGACCGTGCAAATAGACATGTCAAAATGGGATAACACGACAATATCTCAGGACCAATCCAAAACGTATATACTGATGCAGCCGAACAGTTTACTGCAGGACCTATACTAAACGTGTTGAACTTTATTGAACTCTCAAAACATATTTATTTAGCGATGCGTTCTGAATCGTTATGCATGTTCAATCTGCTGCAAACCTATAGTCTTATATTACATTAATAACCCCAAAAATTATAAATGCGTGATACCCAGATAAGTCTATGTGAAGTGTAATCAAAGGCTCTCTTCGTTATCGCAGAAGCATAAATTACGATTAATATGTGAAAAAACGGTAGAGGTGATCTGCAGTCCCCTTTTTTAGTATGAATGTTTTCTTGTATTATCTTCAAATTTTGTATCAATAAGCATGTTCACGACACTTAAATTCAATTGATGAATAAAATTCCACAAACATACCTAAGTTTGTCATACACATATTGGAGACGGGAATCCTCTTACGTAGCAAATCCAAATTTTGAGGTGGAGTTGTGCCAGTCTACACAATCGAACATCCATAAATATATTCTCATGAAAAGCATTTCAATGAAAGCTCAGGTAATGAAATAATGAATACATGCGGATATAAATATTTGTATCATTAATTGAAAAGGTGTAAGGTGTATCCAAATTATTGAATCAATCAAGACTCCCTTATATAGAATGATGAAATGCTGGCAACAAAGTAGCGGGGAAACAGCAATTGAAAATCACATTTTTGTATTGATTAATATTGATTAACTAAGAATAGACAATCCAAATAACAGTTTCTAATAAAAAGCTCATTCAAGGTGAGAATTTCTACATATATGATTTCACAAAGATATGTCTATTCGCGTGTATACATATGCATATATCATGGAAAATGGCGGTGAAATGTTATGAATGAATGTGGAATTATGCATGTCTTTGTATATGTTTATTAAAGTTTATGCCTATCTATTGTCACTGAGTTTTCGCTTTAGACGTACTCTATTGCCATGTTACGTTTGTATTAAAAATAGTAACAATTCCACACAAATTGTTATTTTATTGTATTCGTAATGTATTATATTATTGTATTATATTTCATTATATATATATATATATATATATATATATATATATATATATATATATATATATATATATATATATAGTCATATATATAGTCATATATATAGTCATATATATAGTCATATATAGTCATATATATAGTCATATATATAGTCATATATATAGTCTATATACCGCAGCTTCGTAACTTGCTTTTCTTTCCTTTTATACATCGACCGTATTTAAATGAAAATATCAGGTTATCGCTATTGCTAAACTATTTCCTTCTGCATGCACGCCAATCATTGAGAGCAAACACTGTCAACAACAATGGATGTTCTCCCCCACTTTGTACCATTGCAATTAATATCTGCATTATATTATTGATTAAATAGTTTCGTAATTCACAACAATTTATGATTTTAATTGTGTACGTAATTAGTTCCTCCACATATGACTTCGAAACATATGTATATTGTGTCTAGATATGGACTAATTTTACTGTGGTATAAAGATATTTGTATTGTTCTCCTTAATGTGGATTTGGTGTAAAATCGTCATGTGATGATCCATGGTTATCCTATATATGTGTTTCGTCAGAGTAAAGACAAAATACACAAGTTATATTGACATTCAAATCATTCAAGAGGTATCGAAACTATCATGCACATACACACATACACACACATAAAGATATATATATATAAATATATATATATATATATATATATATATATATATATATATATATATATATATATATATATATATATATATATATATATATATATATATATATATATATTAGAATGTTACAGTTCAATATCTCATTATGAAATTCCTTATACAAATCAATGCTATCTTGGAACGGCACACTATCCCTCACCCTATCATTAGATGATAATTTTATCTTAGATAACTTTGAGGCTTGAGAATTATATAACTCAATATTACTATGAATTTTCCATCCTACGATAGTGTAGAATCAGCAATAGAAATGAAGTTTTAAGAAACATATTCCAGTTATCTTTCTGATATATTTCAACAGTATTAGGGGATGTGGCCAAAGGCGGATATGTGCCATCTGCGATTGAGTACAACCTTAGCAATACCATATATATATATATATATATATATATATATATATATATATATATATATATATGTATATATATATATATATATATATATATATATATATATATATATATATATATATATATATGTTATTTTGTTCGAGGAAATATGTTCATGAATAGATCTTTTCAAGCGAAATAAATTTGGAGACTACCTTTTATTGGACGATAGCACAATATAGATTTCTGCCTAGCGTAATGTCACTTCGGTTTAAGAAAGTTTCTTGCGAGTGACATGCACAATACGGTCTGAAGCACTTGAAGTACCAAGAACATTTCATGTCTGTAAAATTGTGTTTGTTCTGAAGTGCATAACTATGAAGCACACTATATATATGCATGTGTAGAAGACACATACCTTTCGTACTATAAGCCAGGAGTCCAACGAACAAAATAAGTTCACCTTTCTTCATTCTAATCTGTAGAAATACTGAACAGTTTAGCCACTAAAATCAAGCTATATAGACATATGATATAATATTATGTGAGAGCAAATAATGTAGGTCAGATCTAATTCTATTTGATCCCTTTCATTTTCCTGTTATGTTATTTGAATATCTCCTAAATATACAGGTTTAAATGGGTTGGTACACAAAATGCGGCATTGTAATTCGATTTACGTTCATGTGGATGTCAATACATTTGGTTTTGTCAAGGATTTATTTTCTGCATTGAACAGTTTAGTTCCTGTCATATTACTTGTCGCTTAGCTTGATATTGGCAGGCATAAGCATCTACTGATCACGAATAAAATAACCTTTGTTTAATTACTGGCACAGATACAACGGTTCTACGTCGAGCATTGTTCTCACATGAGATTCAAGCCAAATAATTGAAAGGCATGGGTGAGGAAACTCCAAAATGATTACTTAATACGTGCTTTAAATGTGATAGTAATATATTTTGTATTTTAAGTTTAATATGTGACCAAATATAGTGACACTGAAATAATAATGTGTTTGAACATGTATTTTCCTGTATCAGTAACACAGCAATTCATGACACTGTGAGGAATTTTCATCACCGATATTACGATGCTATTAGTATCACATTATTGTTTTTTTTTATTAAAAAAAACCTTTTCATTACATTATTGTTTTCATTACATTATAAATGAGAGCGTTACTATGATTAAATCAAACATTTTTTCTATTACATATTTGTATAAAGCTGTTATAATTTCAACGTAACTTCACAAAGGTTATCAATCAGTTTCTTCAACAACAACAAACAAATGTCAAATTAATTACACCAGCGTCATATGTGAACATTACTGCACAATCCATACATGCCAGTATCTTTGCATTAACATCATATGTCAATGTTTCTGCTCTAAACACATATAACAATGTTACCCCATCCACCTCAATGATTGTACAGCATCAATGACACATTTTAACATTCCTGCACCAACAATATGTTTATACAAATATTTTACACATAGATATCCAACCAAAGAATTGGTCAACATTCAGAGTAGCCCATGTTATCACATGGCTTATTGACAGACGTCATATACCATTGCTGTATAAACTGTGATCCAAGCATGGCGTAGCAAGAAGCCCATATTAACATTCTAGCGACCAGCTGTAGTTGATTTTAGATGAAAGATAAATTTTCACACATTAATCACTATTGGCATCTGAAAACAATATAAAGTATTAATAGTCCCCGTTTTCAAAAGGCATTTAATAGGGTATACACTGCTATCACAACAAGTTTCGATTTCTGTTCTCCCTCCACACAAGCATGAAGATAAAATACACGGAAATGTGGAGAAAGAGAGATAAAGAAACTTTGGCTGAAATAAAATCTTGCAATAGAAGTTACACCAAAAAACCTACAAGATTTTGTTTCGTCAACACGATTCTTCTGCACTTTCCTTGGAACTTATATACAGTGTTTACTAACCATACAAAATTGTAAACGATGTCGTCATTATACGGTAAATTATTCGGTTACGTGGCACACATTTGGAAATTTAATGCTTTATTGTTTTTGTTTTCTAAAGGTCGATTATTATTTAATTAAATAAGAAAATATCCAAAGATAGGCTTGTCTATATGTTTTTATTTGTTACTGTTACTAAAGCAGAAAAATGACTTAGATAAACTGTAAAAACATTAAAATATTTAATTACCTTATATTTTCTCGCCATTTCGCTTACTTTCTATTCCATGTTTATTTCCATGTACCTGTGGGTGAATTGCTCAGTGTTCATGTTAATGGCGTAGCCAAGTAAGTGTTTATATGGCCATGCTTTAGTTAATAAAACCATCTTTCTGATCAAATCAAAATTGCCTGATATATTGATTTAATCAACGTAAACAAAATTAAAACTAGAAAGAAAACAATCAACTTTTCAATATCAAAGGCTGAATAGCCACGAAAGGTATAGAACGACATTTTGTAGCGAGAACACTAGGGGATTTGAAGAGTTCATTCCCTCGGTCAATACAAAGATTCCTGTGATAAACCTTAATTCAGTTCAAAGGGCTAATATATGAATCTGTATGCGATCTAAAAATATACCCACAATATGAACAAAGTTTAAGTGACATACTATACGGTGTTTAATTTTCTCAATAATTTGGGAAAAAGGTTTTGGATTTAGAGAAGTACAACAGCAACTATAGTGTTTTTCTTCTCATCTCTTCCTTTCAAAGAGTTTATACAATGTCTTGCAAACATTAATGTGTGGCGAAGATACCAGTCTTTAGTTTGATTATTTACTTACGTTGAAATGTAAATGAATTGGCAGGTGACATTTTGAATCGGCAAACAAACATCATTAGCTTGTTTATATTGGGGTCGCAAAAATGATTGGTACTACTAAATGCATAAATTTGCAGCATTAGCAAGACTGATATTTGATTATTCTAGGTCAGGCCTGGAGTGAATTCTAATTGATGGATTACAGTTTGGTTTTAAACGTACTAGCTAATATTTGAAATATTTTATTGATAATGAAGTTATGCAGGTCTATGGAGACATTAAAATCAGCCTCTAGACAATATATGTTCGGATTACGGCATAGTTAGTAAACGTTTAAAGAATAAAGATAACAATAGGTGCTGCATTATGTTAGTCATATAATAGGTTTTAATTGCTCTGAGATAATGGCTTTCCTTTCTTGTGGAGGCTTTTCGAAGTCTTATTTATAAACTTTCACTAACTAGAATTACGAGAAAACTCCAGAGACTTTATGACACAATGTTTAGGCGTGCACTAAACAACCTTAACAATTTTTCATAAGTTTTGGGATCTGCAGAGTATTACGAAAGATGTCATCGTAATTTACTTATAGTAAAACTGATATTATTACTAATATACCAGCTCGCATTGTAATAAGATATGAGGAGTGCTTCTTCTCTATTTCAATCAGTAGGCTTTCTCGTGACGAACATGCATCTTATCGACACAATGTATTAAAACAACCGAATGTTTAGTCCCAAATTATCAGATCAAAAATGAACATATTCTTATTTCCTTGTGGTCAACAAACTGGGTTTCATGGTCATTGCCCATAAATATATGTGGATAAAAACGAATATATTGCTATTGTTCTAATCCCGACTAAAGTCGGTGATAAGACGAAACAAATTATTGTTTAATATTGACTTTAACACATATTTAAGTGTGGAGTATTTTAACAATTATCAATTAAAGTTATTGGGAAGAATAACAGTTTCCTTTGGATGAAGAGTCTCTTGTTCTGTGCATTACTTCCTGGTTTATTAAAAGTATTGCATAGATGATATTCATGTACAAAATATAAGTTTTTCAAACGCATGAATTCAATTCACCACATTTTCTTACATCACAAAATATAAAAGATTGAAGGATGACACTGATTGATATTCTTGGATCCTCGATTTATCTGTAGCGGAAGTTCACCTACGAAAAACAAATACATATAAATGTTCATACGTTATGCTATCGGCAGGAAATATTCAAAATTATTTTTTCTGCAAATTCGTTTTCCAGGCTAGAACAAGTATGACCTGTACTATTGGTAACACATCAAGGTATATGTCTTCTTGTATAACCGAAAAGTACAAAGAAGGAAACATTATCTACCCACGTTTGCCATCAAGTTTGTCAACAATGACAACCTGACAGAATGAACATACAAATTTAGATCATTTTGGAGAGATTGTGAATACATAAATGTTTGATTATGATTATAACTGCGTTTATGAAACCAAATATTATCCAATCATGCAGTGTGTAGCCCATTAATATGAGTCTGTTTACTGAGGTTGTACATAATTCTTAAAGGAAAATATACAGTAACTCATATTTGTGAACTATTTATTCACAAAATCCAATTCGGCCACATCCGTACGAGATATATGAAAATCTACTCTGTTTAGGTTATCCTGCTGGATCACACATATTTCGATTTAAATCATCTCAATGCTTTTAGATATGAACTATGAAACTGCAAAGAATAAACATGTGTTAATTGGTTGATAATTCATTACTTACGCCGTTTATAATATGTGAGAAAGCTTCTTTTATCTCTTTTTCACTGCATCATTTCGAAGTGATGGATCAAGGGTTTTCTCCCTATCTGAATATCTGCAATCAGAGATATAATGCATATCTTATAAGTATGTATGTGAGCATGTATAATTTTCTGTGCGACCAGAGAGACCTAACAAAAGGAACAACAAATTGTTTTTAATGCTGTATTGTACAGGTACGAAAGTACCGTAATAATTGTATTGCACTTTATATCTGTCTATTTTGTATGGATCTAGCTTTCGACTTTCTTGATTTTTGAATACTGATTTGAACAGTGAGAATTTAATGTTCTGCAATATATACAATTTTTGTATCATACTGGATTCATCACCATTAATCCTTTCTTCCAACCGTATTGCAGATAAGCAAATAATTCCCTTGCACTCCATCAAAAGTAGATAGGTCACGGTTTTATTGTTTTAGACACCTCATAACTGACTAAATACGTCCACAAACTGTTTAGTGACACTCACGTTAAAAATATAGATAGAAATATAGATATCAAGAAACGAATGGTGATGTAAATTGAATATATATAGATATAAATATAGATAATTAAACACCAGATGTTGATCTCAATCGGCTTTGATATATAGATAGAAATATAGATAATTAAGCATCAGATAGTGATGCAAATTGTCATTGATCTATAGCTAGAAATATAGATAATTAAACAACAGATTAAGATGTCAATTGGCATTTATATATATATATATATATATATATATATATATATATATATATATATATATATATATATATATATATATATATATATATATATATAAAGAGAAAGAGATGATTAAGGAACAGATGGTGTTATCAATTGACAGCTAGATAAGAGGATAGACGTTTGATGTAGGTCTGCGAACGAAAGCAAATGATCACATTTATCTTCATGTTTATCTATGAAACAACTATCTGACCGATTCAAAATATGTTACAGCTTGATTACAACTTTCCAAACCTGCTTTGAATTTCAGCATGATAATTTGATGATATAAATTGTTAGTTGTATTCCTTGTTGCAATGTACGATCAAGTTTGAACCTTGATTGTAATTGGTCGATATGAGAAGATCTTACTTTGCAACGACATTATGAATACTATTAATATGGCTATAATTTTCGTGTATATCAAATGAATTGCTTCGGGATAACTTGTGGAAACGCTTATGATAATCGGGTAGCATTGTTTGTTTGACTTGAAACTAGGACCGTTAAGTTTAAAAGTATCCTGCGAAATGTTTCATCAATGAAGGAAATTGTTGCAGGTGAACTTCAGGAATTTTGAGTCTTGGTTTCGATCATTCGACATGTTCAATAAGATCTACCTATTTAGAAACGTCACTTTTAATATCCGGCGAAGAACATTTATCTAAGATGAAATGATCGTGTGATAAAACATTTAATAAGCTTCTAATATACATATATTGTTATTCTAACAATTTCCTGTTGACATGACTAACAAACAACAATTTGATAGCTCACTGACCACTCGTCGTTAATGAGTACCACAGGTCCTTTCTATTCTCTCATAAGGACCCCAAAGTTTCTTTAAAAAAAAACACCAACACTCGGAAACAAACATCTCATGAACTTGTTAGATAATAAGTGATTGTCTTTTGCAACCCTTATTTCAGAGGAGAGAATGTGAAGAGGCATCCGTGTAAGAATTTTGTCCTGACTGATACATAAATTAGGAGTAGAATACAACTCATGTAGAAACCAACGAAATAATGTATCAGCTAATGGAACAATTGCTGATCCATATCATTATCACGTACTCTTTTGCCATAATCGCACTATCTTGGTATTAAATAGGGATTGCAATCTAAGGATCATCTTTGTTCTAAATGCAATGATTTGCTAGTTATAATTGTATTAATCATAACCTTATCTCTGGCTAGATCAGTGCCTGATAGTACGTAAATATGTTTCTTAGGTCATTGCGCCACTGACCTAACAATCTCGGGTCCAGAGACTAAGCCAGATACCTCATTAGCATATTGGAGATAAAGTTTAGCAAATACCAAACTACCCTCAGAATAAGAACACTTCCTAGTTGTAAAGAACATTTTTAATATAGTTGTCTCTATTATGCTGTTTGTTTCAAAATGTACCAATGTGAAATGACATGTCAGCACTTCTTACAGTAAAAAGTCCAAAGTTCTCCGTGATATATTCCAGAGAACATATAAACATGATGGGATGGCAGATGACTTTAAGAGAAACGATTGGCTAGCTGACTGCTAACTTATACATTGACAGCAACCTAATGTATGATGGATACAATATTTCTGTCAGGGTCATTTCACACATACTAATTAAGGTGTCAGAAGCTAACGTACACGAGGAACAGTTCGCTTTCCATCAATGAAGCAAAGCAATAAGGTGACATGATGTTCCTTGACCGGCTGTTTAACGAGAAATGGACATATAAAAATGGCCCTCAGCTACCACTTCATGGACGCCGCAATGTGCTTTGATGCAGTCAACAAGGAATCCCACCAAGATTCCATTTATAATTAATAAAAACAGGTCCTCTTAAAATATCGATCTATATGAATCTTTCGAGTTCTCAAACTGGGTAAAACAGGAATTTACCTGACACTTGTGATTTAAAACCTCTTACGTATCTGGATCCTGAACAACCAGAATCTACCAGAAGAAGTTTATATCAGATACACTGGATTTTAATGAGTCTCTGTTTGCTGATGACTGTATCCTCACGACAAACAAGGAAAACACCTGCAGACAATGCTTGATTATCTATGCTCCTCGACTTCACAATTAGGCTTTTCAGTTTTGAACTAACGTTTATATTAATATAATTGGGACTAAATGTAGTATCGATTATTACATCAGTCCTTTTCAAAACTAAATGTTTTGTGCATGGGAAATGAGTTTATTAAACAGTAATTTTAGGAAAAGCAGTATAAAATTCTCAGGACTATGTCTAATCTGCGGGAAAATATACCACATGTTGCCATTTTTGAACTCCTACAATTATAGTTTTTACAGCCATTCTGCCCAATTCATTGCTATATCAACGTCTACCCAGATGAAATGTATTTGGAATTATTTTTTTACATGTACATATACCTCAGCTCATGTCCATATCATCAAAACAAGTTCGCTTTCGTTCATTCTTATCAACCTGAACATGACTATAAGGAGAATAAGATAACTAATTAATTACTTAGATTATCCATTATCAAAGATTCTGCTACTGGAGTATCATTAGCTAACTGACTCAAATAAATTGTAGTTATCAATATTTATGACATTTTATATACCAGAGTCAGTTGAGATTATAATTTATAATGTAGTAACCTTTTAAATCTCAAACTGCAGCTGATTGTTAAAAGCTCGATTTAACACTCGATGGTAAATATTAGTAACAAATTATTAGCAAAAGCATCTCAAATTCCTTTGAAAAAAAGATGTCGTTGGGGCATCACAGTTAAATTGCCAAACACTTCACTCCACCCTTCCATGTTATCTATTGTCCTTTTGGGAATCTCTAAAACCCATAACTGTCCTCTCCTTAATGTTGTCCTCCTAACTCTTTTATCCTTGCTTCTTCTTATATAATCTCTCAACGGGCCTCTCAAGATTGTTTTGCCAGTCCAGATGATCTTCATACATAACCGTACCAATTCAGTTTGCGCTTTTGTATAATGTTCAACAGGTCTTTATAGGATCTGATGCCTCGTTGGATCATGCCGTGGAAGTCTTCGTTGGTTCCATCATCAATGTATGAGATGCCCAAGATTTCAAAGGTCTGAATCCTTTGTAGATCTGATGTGAGATTTCATGTTTTCTCAAGCTTACATAATGAGGGATTGATATTTTAATGAATTAAACTTATATTGTAGCCAAGAGCAATGTTGGTGTATTTCCATGTTTGTCTCAACCTTGTTTTGCTGATGTTGTCTATACAATCCTTCAATGTAATTTTAGTTTTTAGCCTTCATCTATGTTAATTTATCCCAAGTAGTTAAAGCTTTTGACTCTTTCTCAGGGCTATCCACTGATATTTATTTATGCAGTGACTCTATTGGTGTTGTTTGCAATCGGTTTGGTTTTCTCGGTGCCAATCTCCATACCATAAGTTGTGGAGGTTACTCTAAAGCGCCCAATTAGGTCAGCCAGGTTTTTTTCATCTCCAGAATATTCATCAATCTCATCTGCGAAGCAAGGTTTGATGATTGTTCTTTCTCCGATGGCGACAGTGCTCTTGTGGGCCTGTGATCATTTCCTGGAAAATGTTGAAAAGTTTAGTTGACAGTATACATCCCTCTCTGACTCCAACTGTAGTTCGAAACCAATCTCCACTGCTACCATTGACAATGAAACCATTGGAGGTTTCGTCATGGAATTCTTCAACCTGCACCAGATTTGCCTTCATGTTGTACTTGTCAATAGTTGCTCAAAAGGATGCATGTGATAAAATATCAAAGGCCATTTGTAAATCTATTAAATCGTAATATAGATCTTATGATGCAGAAAGCATTTTTCGCAAAGGACTCTGAGACTGAAGATTAATGATTATGCTGTTAATTTGGTTTCAAAATTATTATTGGTATTCATTTTTAAAAAAAAAATATTTTCACCTGGATTAGCTGTCCTAGGAAGAAAGTCTAGGAGTCCTGAGAGCTAGAATTTTCGTGTAATGGGCCCACTTTAGTACGTGATTTGTCCTATTATTGCCATGATTGAGTTAGATACGTTTACTTAATCTCTAATCAAATAATGTTTGGTCATTACGACTGCTTCGCTCTGGATATAATCTTTGATACAGAGATTTCCGTCACTATTTTGTTTCATGTTTACTTCAGCCTCTTAAAAGACGTCAGGTTGGTCCTTAAATCAAACTATTCCCTTTTGCTCACATATTACTAATTTGAATGACAAAACCATACTGTATGAGTCGTTTTTTGTTGTTAAGTAATCATCTCTTAAACTTATCCTGAAATTGATTTGAATTATTATTTATAATAATATCAGTCTCACATTTTAAAATATTTTATATTTTCTTGATTTGATTTGGAGATTAAATTAGTTGATGAATCATCGGTGTCAAATATTTGGTCTAATTAGCACATTTTCTTAATAACCTCAATGTAAGTGCGTTACATTTATACTTTCATTTTATTAGATAGAATAACTCACGAATCTGTATGTGCTTGTTGATGAAAGAAAGGGCTGCTACTAGCTTTCTTTTCAAATATGGTGTAAAAGTATTCCTAACTTCTTAAAGAAATGACTAGTAGCATCAGTGACAAAATGGGTTTTTCGTTTGAACAATTAATGGTGAAGATATAATCTGAACCAGTATACAGTTCGTTGGATTTTGATAAACATGTTGGAGTGACCTCAATCTTTCTGGTCATTTCTTTAAAAATCAAACAGAAAACCATAAAATGGATACAAATATTATCAAGTAGCTTAGAACATACGCTATGACATATTTTTACTTTGACGAATGTGGCAGATGCATTTTTTAAACTAACTATGATGCAGTTTATTGTTATCGCAAAATACGGCTTACATCTGCCACTAAGTAGGTCAAATAATTAAAATGGTCAAAAAATGTCAAATGTAGTCAAAATCTCTTTTAAAAAAGTATATCTAACTCATTTTTTAAAACAGTTTTCTTAACTTCAAATCAACCAGAAACAATAAAATATAACTCATATTTATCACGTAACTCAGGAGACAAAACATTTAATCTGCTGAAAATGTTTGGGAGACAATATTGTTTTCACAAGGATGCCATGCTTGTAGTAGGGGAGAACTAGATACATCACTTATTGTTTGAAAAATCAGGTAATTTTAAATATAATATACCTGGTGTTTTCTCTCTAAATTTATTTAAATTAACTCCGTTATTTGCATTATATATAGATTACCTCTGCACATACGCGATTGCCATCTTCTATGGACAGGTATCATTATTTCATGCCTTACATGTGGGAAAGTGCATTGTATCTTTACTCAATTTAAGGCATAGTTCTCTAAAGTACTTGCATATAACTTTGATTGTTCTGAAAGTTTTCAACTATTTCAATATTGTGCGTTGTGCATTGTCTCATCAAGTGAACACAATATCTTATTATAAAATCGCATTTAGAAAACGGATGCCAGTCACATATAGAAGCGAATTAGCTTCCACACTTAATTTTTAGAAAACCTGATCAATTTGAAACAAATAAAATCAAACTAGTGGTTTTTTCCACATTATACATATTGTGTCAGTTTTTTGAACTTTATATATATTCGAAGTACACGACCCTTACTCATTATTTAAGGACATTTGCACATCAAAAAAGTAATCCAATACACTCAACAATAATACTCGCCAATAGTGTAAAAGTATTTGACGGAACGTATCTAATTATCGATGTATTTCAAAAAGTGGAGATGTGTATATTATCATTTTTTAGATTATTTAAGATTGATGGATTCGTGTGTACCGTAGAATATTTGGCATTACTCATATTCAGTTTAAATATAAGAGATTGAGTTAGGATTCAGATCTGGAACTTCACTGCAATATATATATATATATATATATATATATATATATATATATATATATATATATATATATATATATATATATATATATATATATATATATATATAATCGTTCTTGATTCCTAAGAAACAAAACAAGGTATATAGTATTTTTTATTACAAATATTTATAAATATATACCAGAAGGAACAGGCAGTGCTATCCCTAGATTATGTAGTAGAATATTGATACTATTGGGCAGAATTTATAGCTTAACACAAATAATACAGACATACTGATTAAACAAATTGAATTCATTCTCTTCGGAGTTTTCAACCCAGGTCCTCGGGCAAATGGCACCCATCGCATTCCCTGCATGTATCATCCCACATACCGTCATGAGTCACCAAAAGATATTGGCATCGAGTCTTTGTTATATGCGCCAGAGCGTAGCTGAGAAACTCGCATGACGACCTAGTAGAAAATGCTCATATATATATATATATATATATATATATATATATATATATATATATATATATATATATATATATATATATATATATATATATATATATATATATATACATATATATATATATATATATATATATATATATATATATATATATATATATATATATATATATATATATGAGCATATATATATATATATATATATATATATATATATATATATATATATATATATATATAATTTATATATATATATATATATATATATATATATATATATATGAGCATATATATATATATATATATATATATATAGTCGTTCCAGATTTATATGAAAGAAATCAAAGTGTATAGGATTTTTTTCAAAGAATTATAAATATATACCAGACAGAACAGACATTGTCATCCCTGGATTATGTCGTAGAATCTTGATAATATTGGGTATAATTCATAGTTTGATACAATCAATATCATCATACAGGTTAGATAAATTAAATTCGTATATATATATATATATATATATATATATATATATATATATATATATATATATATATATATATATATATATATATATATATATATGTTTAACGTCAACACCGGAGTACACGTGTACTTAAATGGTTTATCTTCCTAAGAAGTGAAACATTTGTTTTTAACGTTAGCCTTTTATTGTATATTTCCGACTACTGCTAAATAACATGCACCAGCTACTATATAGTCAGAATCGTGCAAATGTACCTTTGAACCAAATACATGCGGAATTATTTCTTTATAGAATTTGAAATGGGCTGGATTATTGTGTGACTTATTCAGAGCTGTACATATAAATACTCAATGTACAAACCCCATAAAACGTAGATCCTGGTAAACAAATGAGAAAACACTGCTCATGAGGAGCGAATACGTGTCCTGCCTCCATCTGCATAAACATTTCCCATTCAGTGATGCTATACACAGAACCAACAGTTTTCACGCACTGTCTGAAATAGAAAATTGATTGCTTCATCTAAGGAATCCATAAACATGTATTAATAGCTACCAAGCTACTCGCTCATTTGCCTCTATGCCTCTATCCATAAGAGTATTATTTGAATAATGTTAGGCGAAGGACGTATCGAGGACAATCAGAACATTCAGTGTGCATATTGATGGATCGACTTCCTCTGAAAAGTACATGTTTCTCCGTAGGCCGAATTATATTTCTATTTCAAACATTTCAACATTGCTTAGTAACTGCAAGGGCTTCAACAGTACTACCAAATTAGCTCCATTGTGTCCCTACTATACGAAAAAATGTTGAAGACTTTTAACCGTATGAACGAAAATCCCAATTAATTGAAATTGGATAATGTTGATATCTTGATAAACATTGTACATACTTGGATGCTAGTTTCTTTTTGAACGATTCCACAGAGCAGTTAGAGAAAATCCACATGTTTCTGATGCATGGTCTCGCTTGCGTGAAGCCTGGAGGCATATTCGTCATAATAAAGAAATCCTCAGCTTAACAAGCTACGGCGTCTACTTCTCCGTCATGGTCTGCTCCAAGACTAGAAATAAGAAGCATATATATATATAGTTGTATTACTACATTAAAAAGTTGCAGCTCGAAAGAAACATTGTTATGGGCATTTGCATCAAACAGAAAAAATACCACTGAGCTATATCAGGCATATTTTGAATAAGTTTCGCATAGTAATTGTACCTGTGCATGTATCATGGGGAGAGAGGGGGACATCTGTGTGTATGTGTGTGGGTGTGTGTGTGCGTGTGTGGGGTGGGTGGTTGTTAGCTTACCTTCAACAGCATTTTTATTAATGGAGCCATCATACAAATTGTGCCTAAAAATAACAAACTTCATTATATTTACATATATTATATACGTCATAAAAATTGCTAAAAGATGTAATTCTCAATTATAAACATAACTCATACATTCATGGCAATGTACTGAAGAAATGGCTAACCTTTAAGTAACCGCTACTAACTTAGATTGTTTGTCATATCTCTCTCGAATTCTCCTCATCTCGTATATGTTTTCTTCTTGTTTTCCGTTATCTTTACCATCATAGGAACAAAAACTCCTTTGCATACTGCTGTGGATACTGCTTGATGTTTAGAGTTTACCTTTCTCTAAGAATTTATACGTCACAGTTTAAAATGTCCTTTATAATAATGACTTCATCAGTGGCAAATGTTGTAATTTTTAAGAAACAGCAAAATAACTGTTTTGTTTTAAGGGCGTTGAGTGTCAAATATTATTTTCTTTCTGTGTTTAGAATACTGTTTGCTCAAAATTGGTCAAGTATTATATTTGTGAATGGAAATAATGTAAATGGACAATTAATATGAAATATAGTTTTTATGGTAGATAAGACCGAATTGTTTAATGCAATTGATCTAAATAGGGATACATCGATAAACTATATAACCGCATGTCATTTGTATTCTAACTGCAATGTATGGACTATTAAATTGTTATATTTTAATAAAATTAGTCCAATATTAATGTTGACAGATCCAATATTGCTTAGCCAGAGTAAATGGGATGGATCAGCATTATTTTGGATTTGCTGCAATTTAGTGTTATTTTGTATTTAACTAAATTAATAAAAAGTTTCATATCAAATATATTTATAGCTACAAATCCAGGAACTGCTGTCTTATATTATCTGTTTCATTTGACATAACTGAATCCTCTTTACTCGTTTCCTCTTGGTTTTCGTCGTTGTACCGAAGGCATTGTTATTCGTTACCAAGAAAGTCTGTTTAAAGTCAGTCCTTACATTCGTATCAACAGTAGGATGTGAAGGCATTTATTTGTATTGATTGAATTCTAACTCCCATTGTACGTTTCTTATTTTACCAGTCACATTTAAATGTCATTGTATCTTTTGTTAGTACACAGCATTTGTTTGTCGTTCATTGCATTAGGTATAACCTATTATAGTTAATAATCTTCCTGTCTGGATCTTGTGCTCAGTTTACGAAACAAATATATTGGTGGTTTGAAAAGATTGTACGGACATTGAGTGATTCTGTACATACCAATTGTTTTTGTAAACATTGCTTGGCATTTATAAAGTTTGCACAGTGCAGTGCACCAGATACAGATTAATTGTATATATGAAGAAAATCTAGAGTAATTTAGATGAATAAGTATTATCACGTCATTCTAGATATAGGGCGGTACACCTTCCAATTCACCATAATACAGTTTAATCTTCAAAGATGTTTAAAAATTGTGTTGTTTAAATCATTTTTAGGAAACAGGTAATAATAACTACAAAGTCTGTTTGAAATTATTCCATATGTATTTTTAAAATAACTGACCATATTTATCAAATTAAATTTGTAACTTTACAAGCATAAACGTTTCTACAATTAATTGACGGAAAATTTAAATTTTCTTGGAAGATATAATCGACGTTCGGGTTAGATCTGATATACATATACTTACGTTGTAAAGAGCATTGCATTATCAAACTGTGGTATCTGTTTGATGCCAGTTGTATGGTCTCAGTCACTGAGATCTTCTAGATATTGATTTGCATCCACATACGTTACCCCTTGTTGTGTGATCACCTTAGATATCTTATGTGGAAAGAGGACTTCATGCTTGAAACAAATTCAAAACAAGTTGAAATAATAGAATAAATACCAATCCTCACTCATAAAGTAATAACGCAACTAAAAAAGAACACTGTATAGTTTTATTTTGCGATCATAACTTAACAGTTTTGTCACACTGAGCACGATACTAGAGATAGGGGTAGAAGGAAATAAAGGTATACATTAGTTTAATATCAGATTTATTTTCACAGTTCAAGGGTAGTTATCGGATGTAGAAAACCCAACAATCAATGTTATAGGAAATGGTCGTAGAAATTATTATTAGCTAAAATATAAATACAGCATTTCAAATGCACAATACCCATCATATTCAAAAAATACATAGGTATACAAGAAAGCTAATAATGTCGTATCCAGGCAAAGACAATGATCACTGACTTGTTAAGATTGATAGTACTTAGTTCTATCAGTAATAGTTCTCGTGACAGAAACTATATTATGTGATATAATAATTCCATAAAGGCCGTCTTTATTTACTTAACTCTTTTTGAATACAGGCAAATTAAGTCCAGAAGGATTTTTTTAAAAAATAAAGACTAAAATTATATATCTTTCAACTTTTCTCCTCTGCTTTACCATTTGAGAAAAAAATACATAAATCACTTTTGTTAAAGATATGAAAACTACAAGTATGATTTCATGAGTTTAGAACAGACATAAGAGGTTTTATTAGAAATTCATCAGTTGATGTCTTTCATGTTAAAGCCGTTATTGTTCATGCAAAGCATTATGTTTTTCTGTCCATAAGATAATGCATATTGTATGCTTTAGGTTATTTTATTGAACACTGATATGACATTCAATGTTCCTACATCAGTTGCTTCAATGACCATCACCTCAACGAAAGATGACTGCAAATCGGCATGTTTCAGTGGCCTTAATCGAGGATTTCCTTTAACTCCTGTATTCACCGACATAACATAAATTGTATTAAAAGCACTCACGAACGTTCAGGAATCACAACATTTCATACCACAAAAAATATAAGTGACTGAGGGATGACAGTGATTGATAGATTTGGATCATCAATTGACTTGTATCGTAGGTTCACCTGTGACAAAATACAAATATATTATGTTTAATAGTGTTGATGGCGATGTCTGCTAGGATGCCGATATAAAATAGCCAAAGAAATGTTTTATTCAAATTCTTTGCAAAGGGAATACAAAGTATGCCTTGCTCTAAAGAGAACATAAAACACAAATCTGTTACATTTAGAACAATAAGTGATGAACCACACGTTGCGTTATTGTACTTAAACTGAATGTTCAATGACGTAAAGAGGATACAACTGCTGAAAACCCTGTCATTGGCAATATCAGCATATTGTTTGTTTTGTATAGGATTCCAGCAAATGAAGGGTTGTTTTATTATTATAAATGTCTGTTTATCACCCATACATCTCTATAAAAGTTCAGTAGAATAAATGTGCTATTATTTCATAAATCTGATTAGACAAGACGAATGCATCTAAATCGAAAACGTATTCTTTTTAGGTGATCCAAAATAGATATGTCACGTTCTGCATATATCGAGAGAGAGAGAGAGAGAGAGAGAGAGAGAGAGAGAGAGAGAGAGAGATACAAAAAGAGGGAAAGATGGGTGTCTTGATTGCACATAGAGCACTTACAAATTCCATACTCCTGAATCGATTAATACAGCGACCTTAACAGTATAGAATTCCTTTAGCTAGCGCGATTTATCTGAGGATATAAATAATTATATGTATATTTTGTCTACATTAATATAATTGAAAAAACAAAATTAGTCTACTAAAATTTTATATTATCTCGTAATTATGTTCATTCTTAAAAATCATGAACAATATAAGAATATTAAAGATGTAAAATAAAAAACAATTGACTTTATCATTGTGTTCAAGATGTATTTGACAATAGTCATGTTGACAATACAGTACACACATCGTTCTTTCTTTTCTTGTTGCCTGTTCTCATCTGTTTTTCCTCTATCATGCAAATTTCCTACTTTTCGCGGTGGTAATGAAGCGTATGAAAGGCGGAAATAGTTTTGTTTCTCTTGTTCAGTGATACGTCGGAAAGGTGCTTTGAATTCCTCTTGTACGCTTGTCTCTTTTACTTTTAGTAAATCTACAATGTAAGACTAGTCACATAAAATGTGCGTGAGTGGAATTTAATTTTAGTAACAGGATTTAGTCACTGCTGCCTGCCCTCACAGAAAGAAAAAGAAAATCGACTTGGTATTTTAACGAGATTCCATTGAGAGAACAACAAAGCCTTTAATCACAGAGATAATTACTTACACTTTTTGTGAATCATTTCCTTTTTCAATTAAGAGAAACATTCCATGACATTAAACCGTAATTGATACTAGGATGATGACCATAAGTACATAATTAGACTTCTAGCAGACATGCCGAATCTTTAAATTAAAGAAATCATTAGCCATAAGCATGGGTCAATTTCCGTCTGAATATTTGCAACTTACGTACATTACAGTTAGGTACATAAGAACAATGTGTCTGAATAGTTTTTTTTTCCTATATATTAAAATGTTGCAAACCTTCATTTCCGACTATATTTTCTAGTCCAATATTTCTTTGGTCTATCAAATGATAGCGTTTGCCTATAAGATCTGGAATTTCCAAGACGTTTTCTGATGTGTCTCTATTCTTCTCTGCTCTGAGTTTGCAACTACTGTCTCCGATTTGTATATTTCCGTTCTAGGTAAAGGTAGAATAAAGATAATTCCATTGAAGACATTTGTTTTGTTTTTGGGGGCTTCTAGCCTCAAGTTATCTATTGAATAATTTCAGATATTAGCTTATAAAAGAGCACCATTTATAAATCCGATTATATCCTTATTGAAATAAAACAGATTTTGAAATTCCATTATAGCGTTTGAAAGGCGTGAGAAACAAAATAGAATTTGAAATACCCAAGATCTAAGTAATTGAGTGTTCGCTATTCTTGTTACTGCCTTGTTACTTACCCCATGAAATGGTTTGGAATACATTGTGCTCTGCTTTCTTATATTTAAAGTTCATGAATTTAAAGGAATTTTAAAGATCTTTTTTTTTAAATATTGTGCTCAGTATAAATATAAAGAGTAATTGAACTGATAAGGCTACATTATTGACTGAAAAGGAATCTAACATATTGATTGCAATGGAACCTAACAAACTGGCTGTTTATGTGTCCGAAATAGTTACTGAAAAGTTTATGACTTGTTAGATGAATAAGTATCTAACAAGTTAGCTGCAAAGGTATCTCAAGTTCAATGCTTTCGATATAGCTTGAAACTAAATCAATACCTGTTTGTTTCTATAATAAAACCAATACCTAAGTATGTACCTTTATCTCACCCATAGTCGATTAAATACATAAATACGTATCACAATTGGTTATTCAATGAATGCTAATACCGATTGTCAAAATACTGAAAATATAAATGTTGGTACTATGACAAAGCATAACTCTAACAATGCAAGAATTCAAAATCAATAGTATGACTAACAATCCAAACCGAATTCGATAGCGACGAGGGCATTTTTAAATGCTGAATTATCTGCTATAGCACAGCAAAGTTAACGAAGAATATGCTAAAGTCTTAATATGAAGAAAGTATATTTAACTGGCATACCACTACAATCATACATGAATTAACACCTAACAACACGACCTAAACCTTAAGGGATGTAATTCAAAATATATTTCCATTTAAAATGAAATAAATCAATATGAGTTCGTTTGTTAGATGGATCACATTAGACGATTGCTCTTGGTTTACACAAATACAAGTGTGTTCTTGTTTAGATCTTGAATTAATTTATGTTCCTCCAGTTTTAGTCATTGGCTGTCAATGGTATTTGCCCAGGACTATGCTGACTGTAGTTGTTTGCCTGACACAACTTAGATATTTGGGCTTTTATTTCTTCTTTTAAATTATGAAACGTTTTCAATGCAATGATGCTATTGTAGCTGTTCTTATCATGGTTGGTGTGTTCGTGAATAATACCGCTTTTAATGCTTGTAAATCTAACTACCCTTCATCAACATCCGAAATATTTAGTCACATTGATAGCATTACTGCCAGAGATGTACATGTATAGTGTAAGCAATAACCATAATCGTCAAACATAGACTTCACACATAAATATCACACAAGCTAACTACAGTGTATTGGCGTGTTTGTGTGCGTAAAAAGATTGCATCATACGACGCAGAAAATGGAGGAAACTAATGATACAGGAGGTACCAATTTTTATCAATATGTCTGATTTTTCTAGTCTGACATTTATCTCGTGCACATAAGAACAATAAAACAACATCTCGCATATATTATTGATAAGCATATGCGTGTGTAAATGTTTAGGAGTGATTAGTCTGTTCTTACAGACTTTGCTTTTGTTGGACTTGGATAAAGCTATACTTTTGAGTTGTTTACCACTAAAGATCAAAATAACCAGGCTACTGACTTATGCAGTACAGGCCAGATATTAGTAATTATAAAAGTCGTCGAATTATCTGAAATAATCCTGTACAATATTATAAAACAAAGTACTAACGATGACTCTGTCACATTGGTGACTTGATCTTCTGACACATCTGACAGTCATATATGCCCCGTGCTCCATGTCCTGGTAGTAAGCAACATCCTATTGAAATAAACACGTGAAAGGTTAGATCAGTTGGTAGAAAGGTATATTTTAGGTATTAAAACCACTATGAAGTGTAGAAAGTGTATATATATATATATATATATATATATATATATATATATATATATATATATATATATATATATATACATATATATATATAAATATATACATATATATATATATATATATATATATATATATATATATATATATATATATATATATAAAAATATATTTGTTTTTTATAATCTCTATCTCTGTATCACTATATATATATATATATATATATATATATATATATATATATATATATATATATATATATATATATATATACACTTTCTACACTTCATAGTGGTTTTAATACCTAAAATATACCTTTCTACCAACTGATCTAACCTTTCACGTGTTTATATATATATATATATATATATATATATATATATATATATATATATATATATATATATATATATATAGATATATATATATAGATAGATAGATAGATAGATAGATAGATAGATAGATAGATAGATAGATAGATAGATAGATAGATAGATAGATAGATAGATAGATAGATAGATAGATAGATAGATAGATAGATAGATAGATAGATAGATAGATAGATAGATAGATAGATAACTATGTAATTTTGCTTCCGATAGTTTGATTCTTTAATAACTATTTACTATTAGCAATTTGGTAAATTGGCAATTGGGTTAGAAATAATGCTTTTGATTGATTATATATTTGGATGACTTATGATTTTGATATCGAACAATTATTGAGTAAAAACAAATATTTAAGAATCTTTAGATGATAACGTAAAGAACTCTTCATTATTATATTTGCCTGACAATTAATGTGATTAAATATTATTTTAATTCAACTAATTGCACATCAAAAAGATAGAAGATCTAGCAAGTTTATCAAGATCAATCAAAAAAGCTGTACAGAAGCCCGGTCGCAGAACACTTCTCTTCCCCTGGCCACACTTTCAGTGATATAATACTTATCGCTATTGCTAACAACCACAGCTGGAGTTCCGAAACCAGGAAGGAAAAGGAATCGTACTGGATACGCCACCTTAGAACATTGAAACCAAGCGGTCTAAACCAAGAAGACTAGAAAATGAAAACTATGCACTAGTAGAATTTAACATTTTCTAAATCTTCTTATTATCCTTTAATTTTTACTATAAGAATAACCGGTATAGAATCAAATATCCGGGATATAATCTGCGTTACATATGTACACAAAGTAAAAATAGATGTCTCTTTGGCTTGTAGACTTTTAGAGAATTATACAACGTTTTCAGTTTCCGCAACTAGTCTATACAAGCTGGTTGTATTTATAGTTTTAGCACATGTGAAGACAGAAATGTAGAGGTTTACAAACACAACGTTTTTGTGTTTATTTGTTTGTCGTAACTATGTTTTGTATTTGCCTTTGAAAAAGACTCATTAAGAGTCGAAAGCGCTTAGGCTAGTTAGATACTAGTTTCGTACTGTTCGTCGTCAGTTTATTGCATCTATATATATATATATATATATATATATATATATATATATATATATATATATATATATATATATATATATATATATATATATATATGTGTGTGTGTATGTGTGTGTGTATATTAGCAGCAGGGAGAGTGAACACTACAAAATTTTGCTATTGTCCTTGACCTAAATAAGGGTTCCTACAGAGGCTGAAAAAAGTCAGTAACCCTAAACCAAAATCTCTAACTTTTATATTACCGTATGGATAATAAACCGCATGATGTTAGCTCAGTTTTTTATACTATTATTGACTTTTTTCCTGACTTTATCGAACTATTTTTTTCGTTAAAGACTCGAGCAAAATTTTGTAGAGGTTCACCCTCCCTGCTTCTTATCGTGTTATTCATCTTAATATCGGGACTTTTACCAATATATTTGGGCTTTTTAACAGACAGACAAACATATTCACTATATTAAGCTTAAAATATATTAGGTTTATGGCAATATCACGCAGTTATGTAATGCGTACAGTTCATTAACATAAATATTATTGATAGTCAAGGGGAACTAACCAAATATTTTATCCAGACCATTCTAGGATCGTATGTATAAATTAATATATAGTTTCGTTTTTTAAGTCAATTATATTTCCATCCTGATTTGTGTGTTTGAAATTCATTCTCGACAATAATGCATTATGTACACGCAGGTAGTCTTGATTTATTGGCTCAGATACAATAAGCCACCCTGGGGGTGTTTGAATACTGGATGAATATAATATATCTCCCTGCTGAGCCTGATTAGACATAAAGAGGTCAAAATGGTAGCTATTATCAAATATATCGCGTATTAAATTTAGTGCGATGGTGAATATTATATTAACAATATTAGACGAGATGTGACGACCTGTTCCATATGGATCATTATTATATTTGAGAACTGCTGGGGTGGAATTAATTTTTTCCAAGAATTACATATTCTTTTAAACTGTTCATCAATAAGACCACTAACTGATTTTTTTAGCTCCTCGGAGTCACATCCGGGTATTATACATGTTGGTATCTGTTCTACTGTGATTCCGTAATATTTCAGAAATACTGTCTTAAATAATCGCTTATGACTTACACGTTGGATTGAGTCATCTTCATTAACTATATAAGAGCTAGAAAATCTATCTGCCTGCGCGTTTATTAGTTTCCCTCTGTCAACAATAGCCTTATTTACGTATTCTAAGTCTGCTACAGCTTGATTTATATGTTTTATTATTTTAATTATTTGATTTTTAAATCATCGTTATAAAAAGTATTTGTGCCGGAAAGTAAATTTCTAAGATCATTAAACACGTGTTCGTGTTCAGATTTAATCGGTCTTGATAATGATTTAATTAGCTCAACATCAAGTGTCGATATTCTTGCTAAACCCTTCTTACTTTGAATGAAAATTATAAAATAAGTATGATGCTTATAGCCACGATACGTGAGTGTAGTGCTCTCCATAAATGAATTTTTTTCTATATTCTGGAAGTTGTATAAATTTCTTAACATCTATGATGAAGTCGGATCGCTGCGGTTCTCTTGGATCCTGATAAATCGGTGCAACGTCAGGCCATCCTAATACTGATCTAATCGAACTTTGATAAATATCCAGAGCATAGGATAATTTATTTAAATCACTGACGATAATGTTGGTTCGTAAACAGTAATTGCAATTTTAGACACTTTTCCGGTTAAAGACCTAATTCTGTGCTGAAATTCCTCATTAATCTGTTCTAACTGATAACTGCCAGTTGGAATACTAACAACTTGCCAATCGGGAGTTCCATCAGATTTGTTTTTATTTGCGAATACTAGTGAATTATTTGGTTGTAGTCCACCAAATGGTTTTGATCTGATATTAGGCCAGCTATAATAAACACGTAACTGAGCTAATGCTATCTCTTTTACTGGAATTGCAGTTGGAAAGTTAATGCTAAATTCAGGATTGGTTGAACTTATCGATATCATATTAGTTTTTGAAGGAGATGTATTAGTGACGATCTGCTGTAACAACTCTGTCGACTCAATATCCAAACGATGTTCAGGTGTTGACATTATTGTTATTATTACTGTTTAATACTCCATTTATTTCGTCACCAGAATCATTATCGATACTGAATGCTTCATCGTAGGTTTTCATTATCGTTGCCATCTTCTCGTCAGTTATTTTATCATCACTGAGATAAGAAGACATATATCCAGATAGTTTAGAATATGTTGCTGTTGCTGTGTGTAATTTTATCATATACTCACGCAATTTATCATTCGCACATGTAGTTATTTTTTAACAATAATATTAAAAATATCCGCTAAAGTCGTTGAAGCTGAAACAATAATTGTTATCATTGATGTAACTGTCATTGTTAATGTCGATAATATTAATCCTGATCCAGCAACAATAGCAGAAACTGAATACACAATTAATTCTATGACGACCATACGTCTACGATATTTTTTTACATTTTTTATATAATGGTCGATGGTATTTTTTATTTTGGCCAGTCATTGACATGCATGATTATATCTGTAACGTTGAACGTCAATAGATGACGTAGTTATTTGATCCATTATACTATGATGTTAAGTAGTTAATTGAGTTACAAATTCCAAACACCACCAGTAAGCTTGAGGTAAATTTTTACTCGATGATTCCAGCGTAAACGTTCATTCAGAATCTTTATCTAATAACACAGATATAGTTTTATAAAAATCACCAGTTGATGGAGATGTAGTGGATATTGTAAACTCCGCAACGCTAAGTACGGACATCTCCGCAGCATGTGTGATGGCTTTATTTTCTTTTGTCCACGATCCAAACCCAGATGCAACTGTATACACAATATTTCTTTTATGAGTGTGAGGAATTTTAATCAGGTCTGTTTTTTTAATAATATCCGAAATTCTTCCTCCAATATAGTTGAGTTTTGTGTTAATATCAGTAAGTTTTATATTAACATTTGGTGGATTTCCAAAACAAAATCGTCATTAATTTTGTTTATGTTTTTGTGAAAACTCATAAATCTATTCACGTGACCGGTAAATTCAGTTTCGATTTTGGCAATTTCATTAGTGATTGGAATCTGTTTATCATCGACGTATTTTTTGTAGCACCATCAAAATCAGATTCTGGTGTTCTTAAATTATTAATACCGTTATAGCTCATATTGGGAAATGCACGCATTATACCGCCATTGTTTAATAGGTACTTTGATTCTTGATCGTTAACATTTTTTTGTTGTAGCATCACTATCTGAAGTTGGATATCCAAGATTTGTGATTTTATTGTTCATAATAACGTCTCCACTAAATATACCGCAGCTTTCCTGACATAATCGTTAACTGATTTACCGGAATCTTGTATTTTAACCTGATTAGTAAAAGTAACGATATTATCAGCAACTGCGGTAGGAATTCGTGTAAGTACGTCTGATAGATGTATATTATTCGTCTTTAATCGTCTTGTTTGTCTTGAAAAAACAACCACTTCATTTTGATTCACACTTGTAATATTTAATAAATCATCATTTGCATTTCTAAGCTGATCAAGGGTTGCATATTTAGATAAATCACCTTGCTGCTGAGCTTTACCACGAGCAGATCTTCCATAAATATCTACCATTATATTCACAGATGTCTGTTTAAATGTTTCGAACTTAAAATAGTGTTTTTTATTTCAAATAATTATAAATATATACCAAACAGAACAGACAGTGTTATCCCTTTATTCTGTAGTAGAATCTTGATAATAGTGGGCACGGGATCATATAACACCGACACCGACCCCGTGCCATCATTTATGGTGATCCAAAAAACACACTCGTAAAAAGATATGCTAGCATAATTTATTGGGTACGTAAACTTCTTTTCATATGAGTTGTATATGATACAAATAAAGGAACAATGGTCTTTTGTATCTTCCAAGTCTGCAGTCCTGGAACTTCACAATTTATACAGATGACTTGCTGCCACGCAGAGGCTTACACCTACAATATAAATTGATGGCATTAATAATTGTGTAGATCATCACGTTCATCACATCATCATCATCATCACAATTGGAATCATAGTTATAAGCAAACAGTCTGCAAAGTGTAAAATTTCAATAATTCATAACTGTTTTGGAAAATAAAGTTGTATTAACAATTTTTTAAAACAAATATAGCCAATGTATATACAAGAGTTTACTGGTTATATGAATACAAGTACGCGATCAGCTAAATAGTGCTTTTCAAATTCGAGGAATTTGACTTAGGAATATAACATACTACATCGACATATTCCGAATTGTCTATAGAGTGCTATACATTTTGTTTACATCAACATCATAATCATAGCATCAAAGTTATAAATGAATAGACTGGAAGGTGTAAAATCTCATTTATTCATAACTGAATTTGAAATAAAAGTTCTACTGATAATTTGTAACAACAATAATACGCAAATAATATTTTGTTTTTATGTTTACAGAAATACAAGCACGCGAACGGCTAAATTATGCTATTGGAATTAGAGTAAATGCGTTTTGAATTTAACGACATAGCAGGGTTAACAACTGTACCTCGGTGGTACCAATTGCAATAGATATACTCACCTATTTAGAAGATTTTGAAACACATCTTCCTTCAATGCACCACTGGGAAAACAAAACGAAAACAAAACATTATATGAATGTTTATTTCTTACCATAAAGCAAACTTTTCTATTTTGCTACCATCACTAAAAATCTGGTTGAGGCACAGGGACAAAACGTTATATCTTTCATTGAAAATATCTAGTTGCATTTTTTTGTCAAATTGACTGAATCGGTTTTGTTTCGATTTGTTTCATTGTTTTTTTTTTGGTAGCATTTGTTCATAGTATTGAATGTTCGATGCTAACATTCGAGAGAGTGAGAGAGAGATAAATAGCGAGACAGAGAGAGAGATAGAGAGACAGAGAGAAAGAGAGAGATAACCTTATTTCGTCCACATGTTGTTCCTCTTGGAGCATTCGTATATTTCCACATCTTGTCTCCTGCTGGATTGATACATCTCAGTAGATAGCACAGGTCTTCAGAAAATTTCTTAAAACATAATATAAATTGACGTAGGTTCGATGTTTAGTCGTTTCTTCAAAGGAATACTCTTAAAATATGATGTAAGCTCGATGCACATCAGGCCATGTTTCTAACCAGTCACTATCAGCTGAATTAACCTAATTGATATAATCCCGTGTGTTTACACTTGTAATAATTTAGTAGTTTATAAATGTATCCTTGGCATTAGTATGTAGCTTAATACAGTTAGCAAATTACATGAAGTTTTAATTCTAAAACTCATTCTATCTTATCCTATGTATGGTTTTCTTAGATGTAAACGTACGCAAAACATGATACTATCTCAAAAGAAACAGTATAATAAGGCTTAAGAAATAGTACAGTCATTCCAATTCGTATATTTGTAACATGTGAAAATATTGCGTTTATTTCATTACCTCAAATGTTGTCATTCTTCTTCATTTACACAAGATGTTTGGATAAATGCTTGACACTTCGAATGAAATGAATGTCATTGTATGGATGCTAGAAAGCTCGCAATTAACTTTAAAGTCTCAACTTATATATGTATGAACGACAAGCAGGAGAGAACAAAATTCATTTGAATTATGTTACAAATTGTTTTGATATAAAGCGAAAAACCTAGGAATCCGTATTTAGGTAGGATGCTTCATAATAAAATAAATGAATGTGATCCAGCGTATTACGTATTTGTATCAGTTATAAAACTATATAATTATGTACAAATTGCAGTTGCTTGTATCATACCATATTTAGTTGTATTATATACTCTGGGTATTTCATGACTTTGTCCTGATAATTCGTCTTAAAACCGTTATACGGTGTATATGAGATATCTTTCATAGCTTTTAACTCTCTGATGCGAAATGTGTGTATATAATAGTAGTTTAGTTATTTTTGTTTTACGCTCATTTTAATAGCTGTTAAAATCCATCACATCGGCAAAGAACACGACAAATATCTTGTAAACGTTGTCATAGGTTTTGTTGTGGTTTCGAAAAGAATATGTGCATTCCAGTGAAGTAACTGCCATATTTACTTCAAATGATATTTCATGATCATTTGGTCCCATCTTGATGCCCTAAAATGCAGAATTCTGATCTATATGATCATATTTGTTTTATACATTTCAGTTTTTAATCTGGTATAAAACAAGAGTTATATGCAGTAGTTTGAGAATGGAAATTTGAGACCGATGTAGCTGAAGAGGGTAAAAGCCTTCCATAAACCAAGACTTTGTCCTAGCTACGTGGGAAAATTACCCCGCCCAGAGAGACACGGGATAGGTTGGTTATACGAACTCGAAAACGTGGATTACAATCACATACACAAATGAGCTTTGCATTTCTTAAATGGAGACAATCGAGAGTTGAGAGATAAGAGATAGATTGATATAAACAGAAAATGAACAGGTTATTCACCATTAAATAATTGCATTCAGATCTTACATAAATCCTTCAGAAACTACAGTCTGTCATATACCGTATTACATTACAAGACCACTTGTACCGAAACAAACAAGATCAAATCGCTATAGCCTGAACGTTTTATATTGTTCGTCAGAGAGGCACAATATATATTTTAACTTTTAAAGATGTACAATTGTATACCATTCTCTGGATTGTGAAATGTTTATTTATATACTGCGGTGCATAAAATATAAAATTAAAAGGCGATAGAAATGGAAAGAATAAAACAAATAAATATTCACGTACAGACTAAACCATCCTCGTATTATATATATATATATATATATATATATATATATATATATATATATATATATATATATATATATATATT
>JAEAOA010000849.1:142500-252500 GCA_016746295.1 Potamilus streckersoni | reverse complement strand
TACTCGTTTCCTCTTGGTTTTCATCGTTGTACTGATGTAATTGTTATTCGTTAACCAGAACATCTGTTTAAATTCAGTCCTTACATTCGTATCGACAGTAGGATGTGAAGGCATTCATTTGTATTAAATAAATTCAAACTCCCATTGTACGTGTCTTATTTTACCAGTCACATTTAAATATCAGTGTATCTTATGTTAGTACACAGCATGTGTTTATCGTTCATTACATTAGGTATAACTTATTATAATTATTAATCGTCCTGTTTGGATTTTGTGCTCAGTTTACTTAACAAATATATTGGTGATTTGAAAAGATTGTACGGACAATGAGTGATTATGTACATACCAAATGTTTTTGTAAACAGTGTTTGGCATCTATAAGGTTTGCACAGTGCACCAGATAGAGATTTATTGTATATATTTTCCGCTAGAGTTAATGCAATTTCCAGTATCATCCACAATATAAATGTATACTAAAATGACCCAAGTATCATCAGAACAGCTTCGATTTATTAACGATTTTATCTCTCAATTTGGCCATCTATTATTTTCGTGTTTCCGGTACTGGAAGATTTGACCTATTTCTTTATTACAGCTGTTTCGTTATTAGTGCTGGCAGATATGAGTAAAATTGGAAAAGGAAGAGTGGATTGAATACAGACTTTAAATATTGCAAACAACATTGTAAAAAATACAATATTTTCGTTAAAATGTACATTCCGTATAAATCTAGCTAGATAACACATACATGATTCCACCCATAATCATAATGTATCATAACAATTTTTGAACTTTATCTTTGGTTCTTATCGGTGTGGTTGGTTTTGTCAAATACGTAGAATAACGAAGAAAACAAATCCAGTCTATATCAATGAAAGTATCAACTTAAATGCTTGTTTGATGTGGAAAAGACATAGTGCGTTTGAAAAAGACGTCATGCAAATATCGTTATTGCCATATTCCTTAAGTAACCAATGAAGAAGAAAACCTAGAGTAATTTAGATGAATAAGTATTATCACAACATTCGACGTATAGTGCGGTACACCTTCTAAAATACCATAATACTGTTAAATCTTAAAATATGATTGAAAACTGTGTTGTTTAAATCATTTTTAGGAAACAGGTAATAGTAACTACGAAGTCTGTTTGAAATTATTCCATATGTAATTTTAAAATAACTGACCATATTTATGAAATTAATTTTGTAACTTTACAAGCATAAACGTTTCTACAATTCCTTGACGGAAAATTGAAATGTTCTTGGAAGATATCATCGACGTTCGGGTTGAATCCGATATACATATACTTACGTCGTAAAGAGCATTGCATTATCAAACTGTGGTATCTGTTTGATGCCAGTGGTAAGGTCCCAGTCACTAAGATCTTCTAGATATTGATTTGCATCCACATACGTTATCCCTTGTTGTGTAATCACCTTAGATTTCTTATGTGGAAAGAGGACTTCGTGCTTGAAACAAATTCAAATAAGTGCAAATAATACAGTAAATACCAATCGTCACTCACAAAGTAATAATGAATCTAAAAAAGAACACTGTATAGTTTTATTTTGCCGATCATATGTTAATAGTTTTGTCAAACTAAGCACGAGACTAGAGATAGGGTAAGAAGGAAAAAAAGGTATACATTACTTTAATCTCAGATTTATTTTTACAGTTTAAGGGTAGTTATCGGATGTAGAAAACCCAACAATCAATGGTATAGGGAATGGTCGTAGAGACTGTTGTTAGCTAAAATATACATGCAGCATTTCAAATGCACAATACCCATCATATTCAAGAAATACATAGGAATACAACAAAGCTAATAATGTCGTATCCAGGCAAAGAATATGATGTACTGACTTGTTAAGATTGATATTAATAAGTTATATCACAAATAGTTCTCGTGACAGAAGCTATATTATGTGATATACTTATTCCATAAAGGCGGTCCTTATTTGCTTAACTCTTTTTGAATACAGGCAAAATCAGTACAGATGGATTTCTTTTTAAAAAAAAAGATTAAAATTATATATCTTTCAACTTTTCTCCTCTGCTTTGCCTTTTGAGAAACAAAGCCATAAATCACTTTTTTTGAAGACATGAAAACCACAATTATGATTACATGAGTTTAGCACAGACATAAGAGGTTTTATTAGAAAATCATCAATTGATGTGTTTCATGTTAAATCCGTTATTGTTCATGCCAAGCATTATGATTTTCTGTCCATAAGATAATGCATATGGTATGCTTTAGGTTATTTTATTGAACACTGATATGACATTCAATGTTCCTACATCAGTTGCTTCAATGACCATCACCTTAACGAAAGATGACTGTAAATCGGCATGTTTCAGTCGTTGTAATCGAGGAGTTCCGTTAACTCCTGTATTCAACGACACAATATAAATTGTATTAAAAGCACTCAAGAACGTTCAGGAATCACAACATTTCTTACCACAAAAAATATAAACGACTGAGGGATGACAGTGATTGATAGATTTGGATCATCAATTGACTTGTATCGTAGGTTCACCTGTGACAAAATACAAATAAATTATGTTTAATAGTGTTGATGGCGATGTCTACGAGGATGCCGATATAAAATATGCAAAGTAATGTTTTATTCAAATTCTTTGCAAAGGGAATACAAGTATACCTTGCTTCATAGAGAACATAAAACACAAATCTGTTACATTTAGAACAATAAGTGATGAACCATACGTGGAGTTATTGTACTTAAACTGAATGTTCAATGAAGTAAATAGGATACAACTTCTCAAACCCTGTCACTGTTAATATCAACATATTGTTTGTTTTGTAGAGGATTCCAGCAAATGAAAGGTTGTATCATCATTATAACTGTCTGTTTATCACCCAGACTTTTCTATAAAAGTGCAGTAGACTAAATGAGCTATTAGTTCATAAATCTGATTAGACAAGACGAATGCATCGAAATCGAAAACGTATTATTTTTAGGTAATCCAAAATATATATGTCATGTTCTGCATGACGGTTTGTTGCGTGATTCTAACTCAATAATTTGGTTTAAAAATATATGAAAGGAATGTAGTTGTTTTTAATGATCACGCATTCATTACTTACACCGTTCATAACGTGTGAGTACGCTTCCCTGATCTTTCTTTTCACTTCATCCCTTTTAAATCCAAGATGAACGTTTACTTCCCTCGAAAAATATCTGCAATCATGGACGTAATGTCGATTGTATCTACATGTGTATGCACGAATGCAAGAGTGTACATTCACGCTTCGGTTTTGTCATAAACAAATACAATATGAAGCTATGAATGTCTTTCAATTTTTTGTTTCTTAGGAAAACAGTTGCTTTTGTTGACTTACATTACCTTTGTTTTCCAGTTCGACTTGCTAGAATTTAAAACTCGGTGAAAATTATACATTTGTTTTTCTCTCCCGTTGGAGACATCATGTAACTTTATCTTCCAATATCATTGAGCATTCGCCAAATTATAGCACTTTGAAATACAATACCTTTGAAGGCTATACATATAGCATACGATACCACGGTATTCGTAGCTTTGCCAAACTTTATACAAGATTATAGGTGTCACATAGTCAATGCGTAATTAAATTGCACACTGTTTAGAAAACAAATTTGGAAACAAAAAGTAGAGCCGGAAATAGGCATGTAAGTAAAAGATCAAGTTAGAATTTAATAGTCTTCCCTGATATATATATATATATATATATATATATATATATATATATATATATATATATATATATATATATATATATATATATATACAGAGAGAGAGAGAAACAAAAAGAGGGAAAGATTGGTGTCTTTATTGCACATAGAGCACTTACAAATTCCATACTCCTGAATCGATTAATACAGCGACCTTAACAGTATAGAATTCCTTTTGCTGGCGCGATTTATCTGAGGATATAAATAATTATATGTATATTTTGTCTACATTAATGTAATTGAAAAAACAAAATTATTCTATTAAAATTTTATATTATCTCGTAATAATGTTCATTCTTATACGTCATGAACAATATAAGAATATTAAAGATGTAAAATATAAAACAATTGACTTTATCATTGTTTTCAAGATGTATTTGAACAAAGTCATGTTGATAATACAGAACACACCTCGTTCTTTCTTTTCTTGGTGCCTGTTCTCACCTATATTTCCTCTATCATGCAAATTTCCTACTTTTCGAGGTGGTAATGAAGCGTCCGAAAGGCGAAAATAGTTTTGTTTCTCTTGTTCAGTGATACGTCCGAAAGGTGCATTGAATTCCTCTTGTATCCTTGTCTCTTTTACTCTTAGTAAATCTGCAAGGTAAGACTATTCACATAAAATGGGCGTGAGTGGAATTTCATTTTAGTACCAGAATTTAGTCACTGCTGCCTGCCCATACAGAAAGAAAAAGAAAATCGACTTGGTATTTTAAGGACATTCCCTTGAGAGATCAACAAAGCCTTTAATCGCAGAGATGATTACTTACACTTTTTGTGAAATCATTTCCTTTTTCAATTAGGAGAAACATTCCATGACATTAAACCGTAATTGATACTAGGATGCTGACCATAAGTACATAATTAGACTTCTAGCAGACATGCCAAATCTTTAAATTAAAGAAATCATTAGCCATAAGCACGGGCAAATTTCCGTCTGAAATTTAGCAGCTTAAGTACATTACAGTTAGGTACATAAGAACAATGTGTCTGAATAGTTCATTTTTCATATAAATTAAAATGTTGCAAACCTTCATTTCCGACTATATTTTCTAGTCCAATATTTCTTTGGTCTATCAAGTGATAGCGTTTGCCTATAAGATCTGGAATTTCCAAGACGTTTTCTGATGTGTCTCTAGTCTTCGCTGCTCTGAGTTCGTAACTACTGTCTCCGATTTTTATGTTTCCGTTCTAGGTAAAGGTAGAATAAAGATAATTCCATTGAAGACATTAGTTTTATTTTTTGGGGTTATAGCCTCAAGTTATCTATTGAATAATTTCAGATATTAGCTTTTAAAAGAGCACCAATTATAAATCCGATTATATCCTTATTGAAATAAAACAGATTTTGAAATTCCATTCTAGCGTTTGAAAGGCATGAGAAACAAAATAGAATTTGAAATACTCAAGATCTAAGTAATTGAGTGTTCGCTATTCTTGTTACTACACTACCTTGTTACTTACCCCATGAAATGGTTTGGAATACATTGTGCTCTGCTTTCTCATGTTTATAGTTCATGACTTAAAAGGAATTTTAAAGATCTTTTTTTAAAATAATGTGCTCAGTATAAATATAAAGAGTAATGGAACTTATAAGGCTACACTATTGACTGAAAAGGAATCTAACATATTAATTGCAAAGGAACCTAACAAACTGGCTTTTTATGTGGCCGAAATAGTTACTGAAAAGTTTATGACTTGTTAGAAGAACAAGAATCTAACATATTACTGTAAAGGTATCTCAAGTTCAATGATTTCGCTAAAGCTTGAAACTAAATCAATACCTGTTTGTTCCTATAATAAAAACAATACCTTAGTATGTACCTTTACCTCACCCATAGTCGAATAAATTCATAAATACGTATATGAATGTTAATATTAATTGTCACAATACTTAACATATAAATGTTGGTACTATGACAAAGCATAATTCTAACAACGCAAGAATTCAAAACCAATAGTATGACTTACAATCCAAACCGAATTCGATAGCGACAAGGGCATTTTTAAATGCTGAATTATCTGCTATAGCACAGCAAAGTTAAAGAAGAATATGCTAGAGTCTTAATATGAGGAAGGTATACTTAACTGGCATACCACCACAATCATACATAAATTAGCTCCTAACAACACGACCTAAACCCTAAGTGATGTAATACAAAATATATTTCCATTTAAAATGAAATAAATCAATATGAGTTCGTTTGTTACATGGATCACATTAGGCGATTGCTTTTGGTTTACACAAATACAAGTGTGTTCTTGTTTAGATCTTGAACTTAATTTATGTTCCTCCAGAGTTTTAGTCATTGACTGTCAATGGTATTTGCCAAGGACTATGCTGACTGTAATTTATAGCCTGATACAACTTAGATACTAGGGCTTTTATTTCTTATTTTAAATTATGAAACGTTTTTATTACAATGATGATATTGTCGCTGTTCTTATCATGGTTGGGGTGTTCGTGAATAATACCGCTTTTAATGCATGTAAGTCTAACTACCCTTCATCAACATCCTAAATATTTAGTCACATTGATAGCATAACGGCCAGAGAAGTATATGTATAGTGTTAGCAATAATCAAAAACGTCAAACATCGACTTCACACATTAACAAAACACAAGCATACTGTTGTGTTTGTATGCGTAAAACAATGCAACTTACGACTCAGATTTTGGAGGAAAATAATGATACATGAGGTACCAATTTTTATCAATTTGTCTGATATTTCTAGAATGACATTTACTCGTGCACATAAGAACCTTAAAACAACATCTCACATATATTATACATGAGCATATGCGTGTGTAAATGTTTAGGAGTGACTAGTCTGTTCTTACAGACTTTGCTTTTGTTGGAATTGGATAAAGCTATACTTATGAGATGTTTACCAGCTAAAGATCAAAATAACCAGGCTACTGATTTATCCAGTACAGGTCAGATATTATTAAATATAATAGTCGTCGAATTAGCTGAAATAATCCTATATAATATCATAAAACAAAGTACTAACGATGACTCTGTCACATTGTTGATTTGATCTTCTGACACATCTAACAGTCATATATGCCCCGTGTTCCATATCCTGGTAGTAAGCAACATCCTATTGAAATAAACTCGAGAAAGGTTAGATCGTTTGGTAGAAAGATATATTTTAGGTATTAAAACTACTATTAAGTGTAGAAAGTATATCTATATATATATATATATATATATATAGATATATATATATATATATATATATATATATATATATATATATATATATATATATATGATAGATAGATATATAGATAGATAGATAGATAGATAGATAGATAGATAGATAGATAGATAGATAGATAGATAGATAGATAGATAGATAGATAGATAGATAGATAGATAGATAGATAGATAGATAGATAGATATGTAATTTTGCTTCAGATTGTCTGATTCTTTGGTAACTATTTATTCTTAGTAATTTGCTAAATTGGCAGCTGGGTAAGCAATAAGGCTTTTGATTGATTATATTTGGATGATTTATGATTTTGATATCTTAAAATTATTGAGTAAAAGAAAATATTTAGGAAGCTTTAAATGATAGCGTAAAGAACTCTTCATTATCATATTTGCCTGTCGGTTATTGTGATTAAATATTATTTTAATTCAACTAATTGAACATCAGAAAGATAGAAGATCTAGCAAGTTTATCAGAATCAATCTAAATCGATTATTGAAACGTACACACATTCATAGAAAACAACATTCTTTCAAAACCTGGAGAAAGGTAATGCAGCAAAAAATGATGTTCACAAATGTTTCAAAGAAATGCTTAAAGAGAACAGCATCCGAAGATACAGTTCCATGAAGGAAATGTGGGAAAGTAGATGAACGGAATAATAAAATATACAACTGTCAATTTGACTAGATGGCTTATTAATTACGAACCAGGCAGCAATCAAAATTATTATATTCAATGAATGATGGACCGAAGGCAGTCTTCTACAAGTTTCATTTTCCAGGCATGTAGAAACAGACTGGTATGTTAGCATTATTTTAAAGTAAAATAATATATGAGGTTCACAAAAGATACGATAAACAAAGAACTAAATTAATTAATTACATAAACATGTTTTGCACATTGATATGTTTTGATTCAAGAAAGTTAAACTAAATATACACAAAACATCACATATATAAATCAAAATGATTCTTATGAAATAATTATACCTAGACTACCTTATGGTAAGTATTATTTTACTGGTATAATATCCATCACATAATAAATGAAACAAGAAAACATACAGAAATATAAAAACACCATTTCTGCAGCTATAACTCGTGACAAAATAAATAATATGAAACACTAGACCATGTTTTATAATAATGCGAAAACAATTAAAGGAACATAAATATTGATCAGTCAAGATGACTTTAAATTTGCTTTAAATTTAGTTCAAGACAAAGATTCATATGTATCATGTAAATACGCCTTAAATGATGCCTTTTTCAAAAGGAACATTTTTTATATAAATAGTATCAAATAATTCAAAACTAAAACCGTACCCATGTAATGTTACTCATGATGCAGTACCAGAATGAAGTGAGCATATAAAATAACCTTCACAGGATAAAAATTACAACAGCGAAATTAATTATTTGCGCATGCGAAGCGTTAATCAAATGTAACAGTGATGTATATGTCAACATGGGAAAATTGTCGAATGACACATTCAACAGAATCAGCTAAATTTGACATTTATGGTGGCAGGATATAAGTGTTTGATATCCTTAATGCACGTTGCAGACAAGAAAGAGCATAACAGAATTATGTATGAGATATTTTGATCCACCCTACACCGTACAGGATGAGTTCTGAGAGACTGGGTCTGATTGCAAACAATAATAAAAGTATAGGGTATACACTATTCGGTAATGGAAACCACCGCTCTCTGATAAAGTAGATTTTATGCTAGATGAAGACGAGACATGCTGGATATACCTCTTATAATTCACGTTCTGCCTTACAGATGAGTGCATTTGAAGAGTACATCAGAGAATGAATATATATGTCATTTTCATGTTAAGTCCACAGGGTCCAGATGAAGCATGTGCTATACAGTCTGTTTTAGCAGTGTAAGTACTGTCAAAGAAATTGATGTAGTTTTTATATTTATTCAATCACGATTACGACACAGATGAACACTGAATGGTAAACTACAAACAGGTCATGTTTTTCAGAAAGATAAAGCCGGACTATGGTATTACTGGTGAGACTATATAGATACTTAAACATACATGATGTAGATAAGTGTATTTGTAAATTAAACGGATATCCATAACTCCAATGATTTATTTTGTCTCCTCCTGATGTGTATATTAATAAAGAGATTGTAAACATATGTAGTCCAAAGTTGATGAACAATCTTTCAGAAACCATGAATAACAATAGTTTAAAAAAAATAAACATTATACACAGTAGGTAGGACTGCATGAAGCGAAGACAATTTCTGGTGATTGAATACCTCTGGAGTGCCTCTTGTCAATTAAGAAACTTTGTGCTGTCAAGTTGGTAATGCGATCAGATTTGAATTTTCAAAAGAGACATATCGTTTCAAGAATACCTTAGCAAAAACATTGACCATGATTTTAACACAAATGTATTTTAAATTATACATTTAATGATTTAATGATTAAGTTTCTTTTCTACAAAAACTTACTAACTGCTGTCCCTTTTACACTATGATTTGCAAAGACGTAGAGTATCTATCAATGATGAAACAAGTACGATAACATGCTCAGAAGGAATGATCTAATGTTTATATCACTAGAAATAGTTATCATTGCATTAGTATAATACTGCCATTGAATGCAGATGCTACATATTGATAACTATAACAAATATATGGGCAATATATTATAAGCCATTCATAGCATATCATTTGGATGTATAACCTGTATAACAAGGAAAATGTGGATCAAAAAGATTAGACAGTTGTGAGCTAGATGTAGAAATAAGAAAAAATATATCATTTTATATTGAGTTATAAATAGCAATGTTTCTATTTATAACGTGTTAAATTATTACGCCCTTTACTTTTATCGCGTTGATTTTAATCTGCATCCAATAGTTGCTTCGTTCACCTTTTAGTTGTTTGAAATATGGTTTCTAAAAATTATTCTCTAACTATGCCGTCGGTGTACTTGCTATACTCTCATTTCAGTACTATCCAGTTGTTCATGCAATTCAGTATTCTTCATTCGTTTGATTATTGTTCTGCGTCTCGATCTATTATGTCTTGCGCCAATTATTATAATATATATCGTTGTATGCATTGTATTTTTTAGATATGGCACATTTATAAGACATTAAGTTGTTGAAAGTTTGTACATTTGGTTTATATTCTGCACTTTAAATGTGATTGTGGATATCATTTAATTGTAATTTGCTTTGGTCTTGTTAGAAGGTTAGTTATATGTCTTTATTCCGCTTAGTGTTTAAGGCTCTGACTTGAATATGACATTATAAGCTCCCGCAATGAACATGTTTACAAACTGTGATAAATTCAGTAATGGAGCAGTCTTCTTTTCTTCAGAACAAATGTTTGTGCGACAAAAGTATGTAAGAATCAGATCAACAAAACTATTCATTCCTCCTGTATATTCTGTGTCTAAAATTATTTACTGCCTTGATGAGATATACGTTGAGAAGAATCATTTGAAGTCTTTCTTTGGAATTACAATGTGTTCGTTGACATTTTGTGCAACAAAAACTACTTTAGGATTATTGAGAAGTATTTTTACAAACATTATGGAGTATCAGCTCAGTCAAGTTTAGCATTCATTAAAAACATTCCATACTTGTAGATTTGTATTTGGACATTAAGGATTATTGGAGTTTAAATTTCCATGCAGTAAGTTTCCCTAACATTTTTACTTTATAATTTAAATAATAACATCATTTGTTGACTTTACGATGGTTTCGTGTTGTCATATTAGTAATAATTTATGAATACCTCTTTGTATACATTACATGCAAACAATTTTGGGTGATTCTTTAAATGTGTTTCCTTTGTAGAGTAGTAGGTTCCATGAGATATGCATTAACATGATATTTTAAGTTTATACTCCTGCTTATGTACATTGACTAATCGGAGATCGTCAGCCAGTAAACTATTATTTAGAGCAACACATACATTTATATTTGTAATTAACTCTTAATATCATTGACCTTATATGCATTTACAATTGCTGCCTGCTACTAGAAAATGAGCATCATAACCTATTGGATTCTGCTCTAATCGTATCTTGGTATTTCCAAAGACAATTGTATAATATATGTTTAAGCCAAATATACATGGAACCAAATATTACATTCTATGCTAATAATGTCATTTAACAAATTTGTTTCCTTCATAATGTTCCATTGAAAATAAAACAAAGAAGCAAAGTCAGTTCAGCATGTTCTACACACTTATGTAGTTGTTAACTTTGATAGCCAAACATTTATTTTGGTTTGATTAACCTGGATATATTAACGTCGTTATGGAAATTTCGGTCATAAGGTCGACTTATTATTAGCATACATTGCTGTGACTTATATAGGTTTTAAGTATCTAATACGATATTTTATATTTTGTGATGATTTACATAAACATACTTCCCTGAGGAGGTGCATATACAATGTTGCAATGTGTTTGTTTTCTTGGAAATTGCTTGTGTTTGAATTAGGAATATCTTCATATATATGTGTAATGTTCTCTTTTAATTTATATCGCCTTCGGATATTGCAAAACAATTTAAACACAAAGGAATGGATAAGGCACTGTTACAAAATAAGTTGTGATTCGCGTAAATAAAACTACATCAATCTACATGAAATAAACTAAACAATTATAAAAGGAAGATGTTCTTTCTACATTACTGGATATATTTCAGATACTTCTCCGTTATGTAACACAAGAAGAAAAGAAGACACAACATTTATTTACTGACACTTCGTAACAGCAACATATAATGCACAATTAATGAAATTACAATTGTTAAGAATACAAATGTCATTCGGATACACGTAAACCTGCAACAGGAATGCTTAAAAAGACCCATTCATGTTTGCAATTATACAATGTTTCGAGTTCCAAATAATTACGTATTCCATATAGTATCTAAAAATGCATAAAATGAAAATATACCACTTATGCTTCGCATTTCTGTATCCAAATTCAGTTCCGGTTGAATCCTGGTAAGTGCAATTGTTATGCTGGCGTTTAATATTTAGTTACTTACCTCCGTAACGTACCTTTTCCTGATTATTAAAAGATATCCATTAACCATATGTACCATATATTTTCAACTATTTTAGAAATCAAAACCACATTAATTGAAGAACGAGACTTTCTTAAACTATCATCGGATCGTTCCATTATATATATATATATATATATATATATATATATATATATATATATATATATATATATTTATATATGTATATATATGTGTGTGTGTGTGTTGCGTGTGTGTGTGTGTTTGTGTATGTCTATAAAATCGGTGCAAATATAAATAAAATAATATAATTTAGCTTGCACTATTTGCATGTTTACCTCCTGTACTAAATTTCTCGTTTTGGTCAGGATAGATCTACCGTCGTTAGTTTTTTCTGCAACGTATATATCTGCATTTGGATCAATGTCATAATTTCTTCTTAATTTTATGGTCAAATTATCTGATCCTCGCCTGAGATGAAACGTCAACTGAGCAGGTAGGCCAGGATCATCGAGTGTCCGTTTGTCGGTCAGACTTGTTGTTGTAATGTCTTTCAACCAGACTGTTTCCAAGCATATTGATACTGGAAGAAGATTAAATAATGATTGATAATAGTCTGCAACCAGCGAACGAGAAAACATCTAAGATACATTATTTTGACTATCAGTTTCATCCCAATAATAAATAGCAGAATTAAAAAAGACATCAACTCATTGTAAAATGAGCTGTACTTAGTACATTCATTTTCATTTAAATGGATTAGATTTGAATATATCTTTAAAGACATAAGCGACAGCTAAAAATAAAGGAATGAAATAATTTCTCTATTTATTATATACTTGGATCTCTGACTTCAGTTTATAAGCTACATATAACCCCCAACGCTAATAATATTAGACTTGTACGAATTTAAATATCCGCACCAAATCTTATGCTTTCTTTAGATAAAATTCAATGAAAGAACTTTCCCATTATAGCCACATGACCGTGCAAATAGACAGCTCAACAGAGGAATTGGATATCAAGATGATATCTCAGGACCAATCCAGAACGTATCAACTGATACAGCCTAACTGCTTACTGCAGGACCTATACTAAAAGTTTTGATCTTTATTAAACTCTCAAAGCAAATTTTTTTATTGATGTTTTCTGATTAACTATGCATGTTCAAACGCCTGCAAAACCTCTAATCGTGTATGACATTAATAACCCCAAAAGTATAGATGCGTGATACCCTGATAAGTCTATGTGATGTGTAATCATTGGCTCTCTTCGTTATCACAGAAGCATAAATGGTGATTAATATGTGAGCAAAACGGTAGAAGTGATCTGCAGTCACCTTTTTAGGATGAACGTTTCCTTGTATTAACTTCAAATTTTGCATCAATAAGCATGTTACTGACAGATCAATTCAGTTGTTGAATTAAATTCCACAAATATACCTAAGTTTGTCATACACCTTTTGGAGACGGGAATCCTCGTATATAGCAAATCAAAATTTTGAGGTGGAGTTGTGCCAGTCTACACAATCGAACATCTATAAATATTTTCTCATGAAAAGCATTTCACTGAAGGATGAGATAATGAAATAAGAAATACTTGCGGATATAAATATGTGTATCATTAATTCAAAAGATGTAAGGTGTATCCACATTATTGAATCATTCAAGTTTCCCTTACATAGAATGAAGAAATGCTGGCAATAAAGAAGCTGGGAAACAGCTATTGAACATCACATTATTACATTGATTAATATTGATTAAATAAGCATAGGCAACCCAAAATACAGTTTCTAACAAAAAGCTCATGGCAATCGTCGTTGGTTATTAACTTGATTAATTAGCGTGTAATATTCATAAGAAATAGTTTTCGAATTGGAGATTATCTCATTTTTAAAGTATCATACAATGCTGCTTCGGGGTGTATTAAAGAAAAAGCTGGTTATTTTAAAGTTGATGAAGAAAGACAAGGAAAATTAGACAATAGAATGACACCGTGCAAATAGTCAATACATATGTATATATCTATGTAGAAATGGCGCTGAACTGTTATAAATGAATGTGGAATTATGCACGTCTTTGTATGTATTTATTAAAGTTTATGCCTATTTATTATCACTGAGTTTCGGATTTAGACGTTCTCTATTGTTATATTACGTTTGCATTAAAAATGGTAACATTTTCCACACAAACTGTTATGTTATGGTCAATATATTTATATAAGCAGCAGTGAGGGTAAACCCTACAAAATTTTGCTCTTGTCCTTAACGTAAATAAGGGTTCCTACAGAGGCTGAAAAAAGTCAATAACCCTAAATCAAAATCTCTTACTTTTATATTACCGTATGGTTAATAAACCGCGTGAGGTTAGCTCAGTTTTGTTATAATATTATTGACTTATTTTTCCTGACTTTATCGAACTATATTTTTCGTCAAAGACTCGAGCAAACTTTTGTAGAGGTTCACCCTCCCTGCTGCTCACCGTGTTTCTTCACATTAATATCGGGACTTTTAACAATAGATTTGGGCTTTTAAACAGATAGACAGACAGACAGATACACTTTATTAAGCTTAAAATATGTAAAGTTTACGGCAATATCACGCAGTTATGTAATACGTACAGTTCGATAACATAAATATTATTGATAGTCATGGGGAACTATGCAAATATTTTATCCAGACCAATCTAGGATCGTTTGTATAAATTGATATATAGAGTTTCGTTTCTTAAGTCAATAATATTTCCATCCTGATTTGTGAGTTTGAAATTCATTCTTGACAATAATGGATTATGTACACGCAGGTAGTCTTGATTTGTTGGCTCAGATATAATAAGCCACCCTGGGGTTGTTTTAATACTGGATGAATATAATATATATCCCTGCTGAGTCTGATTAGATTTAGAGAGGTCAAAATGGTAGCTATTATCAATTATATCGGTGGATGTTATATTAACAATATTAGGCGAGATGTGACGACCTGTTCCATTTGGATCATTGTTATATTTGAGAACTGCTGGGGGGTGGAATTAATGTTTTCCAGGAATTACATATTCTTTTAAAGTGTACATCAATAAGATCACTAACTGATTTTTTAAGCTCTTCGGAGTCACTACCGGGTATTATACATGCTGGTAGCTGTTCTTCTGTGATTCCGTAATATTTCAGAAATACCGTCTTAAATAATCGCTTATGACTTACACGTTGGATTGGGTCATCTTCGTTAACTATATAAAAGCTAGAAAATCTATCCGCCGGCGCGTTTATGATTTTCTCTCTGTCAACAAGAGCCTTATTTACGTATTCTAAGTCTGCTACAACTTGATTTAGATGTATTGTTTCAATTATTTGATTTTTCAAATCATTGTTACAAAAAGTATTGATGCTGGAAAGTAAATTTTTAAGATCATTAAACACGTGTTCGTGTTCAGATTAAATCGATCTTGATAATGACTTAATTTGTTCAACAATAGGTTTTGATATTCTTGCTAAACCCTTCTTACTTTGAATGAAACTTTTAAAATAAGTATGATGCTTATAATCACGATTCGTGAGTGTAGTGCTCTCCATAAATGATTTTTTTTCTATATTCTGAAAGTTGTTTAAATTTCTTAACATCTATGATGAAGTCGGATCGCTGCGGTTCTTTTGGATCCTGATAAACCGGTGAAACTTCAGGCCATCCTAATACTGATCTAATCGAACTTTGATAAATATCCACAGCATAGTCAGGATAACTTATTTCAATCACAGACGATAATGTTGGTTCGTAAACAGTAATTGCTATTTTAGACTCTTTTCCGGTTAAAGACTTAATTCTGCGCTGGAATTCCTCATTAATCTGTTCTAACTGATAACTGCCAGTTGGAATACTAACAACTTGCCAATCGGGAGTTCCATCAGATTTGTTTTTATTTGCGAATACAAGTGAATTATTTGATTGTAGTCCACCAAATGGTTTTGATCTAATATTAAGCCAGCTCTAATAAACACTTAACTGAGCTAATGCTATCTCTTTTACTGGAATTGCAGTTGGAAAGTTAGCGCTAAATTCAGAATTGGTTGAACTTATCGATATCATAGTTGTTTTTGAAGGAGTTGTATTAGTGACGATCTGATCTGCTGCAACAACTCTCTCGACTCAATATCCAAGCGATGTTCAGGTGCTGACATTATTTTTATAATTACTGTTTAATTCTCCATTTATTTTGTCACCAGAATCATTATCGATTCTAAATGCTTCATCGTAGGTTTTAATTATCGTTGCAAACTCCTCGTCAGTTATTTCGCCATCACTGAGATAAGTAAAGTATATTCAGATAGTTTAGAATATGTTGCTGTTGCTGTGTGTAATTTTATCATATACTCATGCAATTTATCATTCGCACATGAAGTTATTTTTAACAATAATACTAAAAATACCCGCTATAGTCGTTGAAGTTGACACAATAATTGTATTAATTGCTGGAGCTGTCATTGTTAATGTCGATAATATTAATCCGGATCCAGCAACAATAGCAGAAACTGAATACACAATTATATCAATGACGACCATACGTCTGCGATATTTTTTTACTTTTACTGTATAATGGTCGTTGGTATGTTTTAGTTTGGCCAGACATTCACACGCTTGATTATATCTGTGACGTAGTTATTTGATCCATTATACTATGATGTTAAGTAGTTAATTGAGTTAAAAAATTCCAAACACCACCAGAATGCTTGAGCTAAATTTTAGAAAAGTCACCAGTTGATGGAGATGTAGTTGATATTTTAAAATCCGCAACGCTAAGTACGGACACCTCCGCAGTATGTGCGATAGTTTTATTTCCTGGAGTCAACGACCCAAACCCAGATGTAACTGTATACACAATATTTCTTATATTATTGTGAGTAATTGTAATCAGGTTTGTTTTTTGAAACCTCCAATATAGTTGAGTTTTGTCTTAATATCAGTAAGTTTTATATTAACATTTGGTAGATTTCCAAAAAAAATCGTCATTAATTTTGTTTATGTTTTTGTGAAAACTCAAAAACATATTCACGTGACCGGTAAATTCAGTTTCGATTTTGGCAATTTCATTAGTGATTGGAATCTTTTTATCATCGACGTATTTTTTTGTAGCAGCATCAAAATCAGATCCTGGTGCTCTTAAATTATTAATACCGTTATTGTCCATTGTCTAATAGGTACTTTGATTCTTGATCGTCAACATATTTTTTTGTTGTAGCATCACTATCTGAAGCTGGATATCCAAGATCTTTGGTTTTACGTTTGTTCATAATAACGTCTCCACTAAATATACCGCCAGCTTTCCTGGCATAATCGTTAACTGTTTTATCGGAATCTTGTATTTTACCCTGATCAGTAAAAGTAACGATATTATCAGCAACTGCGGTAGGAATTCGTGTAAGTACGTCTGGTACTTGTATATTATTCGTCTTTAATCGTCCTTGTTTGTCTTGAAAAAAACACTTCATTTTGATCCACACTTGTAATATTTAATAAATTATCAATCTCATTTCTAAGCTGACCAAGGGTTGTATATTTAGATAAATCACCTTGCTGCTGAGCTTTACCACGAGCAGATCTTCCATAAATATCTGCCATTATATTCACTGATGTCTGTTTAAATGTGACATCGTGATGTATTCATGCACGATTTTATGAAGCGGTTTTCCTTGCATTGCCATGGATACAACATCAAGTACATTAAGTACTTCTCGACCACATATTGGTGGATCAGTTAATGTTTGTGTTGGTAACGTTGAATGCCAGATTGGGGCAGTATTATTACTGACATAATGAAAAAATTGTTTTGGTGGCGCTAATCCATACGAATCAAAATATATAAATCCACGTGGATCAATTGCATACGCTACCCAATGGGTACCTGGTCCATAGTTGTGATCGAGATTAATAATACCTGTTTCAGTAGTGTTCGGTTGTTTTGGTAACTGATCACGCATAAAAACACCACTAAAGTTTTTTTTATTTTTAATTGTTTAGGAGCAGACCTTTTCCGTACCACGGAGGCAGGGTCCCTGGTAATCTGAGACCTTTTTCCTTTTTTTAGATGTTCATTTTATTCTCTTTTCCGGTTGCTTTCTTTAATGCCATTCCAGCGGCTGTTCCAACAGCGCCTAATGCAGCTGCTTTTTCAACACCTGGGGCTGATGCGGCTATTAATGCTCGTATAGCTGCGAGAAGGGAAAATATACCACCCGTTGTAAAAGCATCTTTGATAGCGCCTGCAGAAAGACTAAGTTTGACACCTTTATTTGATTTTTTGCTTCATTCAAGTTTTTAAATTGACGATCGGTCAACGATAATTTATTTGAACCGCTCATCTGTTCCTTTTTCAACGATATTTTTATTCCACAATTATTGTTTGAAAATGATTCCATTTTTTATCTGACCAGGAGTGAGAGTAACATTACCGTGATTATATGACATTTATATTACTCATGAATGATTTATTGACATATTATATATTTTCTACTGGAGCATCAATGACTCTTATTCGTCCACCAACACCTTCAAGGAGCATTGATTTATCGCTAAGTATAACAGAAATTGCTTTATAAATATCGATAGCTCCTCTTGTTACACTAGCTTGAAAATATATATCGACTACCGATTGGCTGGTTGAATCTAAATGTTCAATTGAAAAGTAATAAATTGGATACAAGGATGTAAAATCTAACTGAGATATTTGTAATCCAGTGTCAATATTTTGATCACGACCCATAAACATCATAAGACGATGGTATGCACGTGCTACATGATTTTGATCAAAATTCAGTAATATATCCTCGGATGGTTCTTGATGTCCATTTATCCTTAATGAAACCTCAGAAACACCAAGAGTGTCAAATATCATGTGACTACGCGTTTGGTCATTTACTCGTGCAGCATTTTGTAATACAATAAATATATGTCTAGGTTCAGAAACCCCCTGCTGAGAGGCTATTTGCCATGTAAATAAACCGTTAATATTACTCTGGATATCATCCGTGGTCATTGTCAGCCATGATGGTATTGATTTACCCACTTGACTCATAAAATATAGTAATCGTTGATCTTCAGAAATTGAAGAAACTAAGACTATCATCCACACTGGAAGTTTTGTAAGAATTACTATACCAGCATCACCGGCGGTCTTCATATTTCATCATTATCTCTAGCCTTTCGTACTAGTACAACTGTATGTTTGGCTTCGAAAATGACTTTTCTGACATTTCTACAGAATCCAAAGATATGTGATAGTGGAATTGCACATGAAAATATTCTTCTATTGCGTTTTAACATCAGTCGACGTGATCTAAATCCTAAGTTGCAATCTGAATCTATATTAATAATCATACTTTGTACATCTGCTGGGGCGTTTCTAGCAAAAACATGTGGTCGTCCTATTTCATATTGTTGGTGCTCTGGAGAATCAGAAGTATCTTTCACAAACATCATTGATGGACCAGCTGATCTTCAATAATCGTCACTATATCTTGCAAGACCAAGTATTGCTATAGCAACGTCAACATCTTTCTGAATTGATTCAATATTTTCCCGTCAATCCTGTACGTAGCGCTATCAAACAACGCCATTATACCATTATTAACAAATTCAACGCTCAGATTAGCATCATATTGAGTGGTACCTGCTTTTAGTATATCACCTTCAATTTCAATAAATGCTTCTGAGGGTAGGAAATATCTACTTGTATCATGAACCTGAAGTTCAATCCTTCCACGCTAATTTGGAATGCGTGTGTCGTAAGACTAATACTGATAATCACGTATAGACTCATCTTTGAGGACTGGTGCGTCCATGTCAAATGCAGGATCACTTATACGTTTGAATATATATATTATAATTATTATCGTTTTAAACGAAGTCCGCTTCCTACTATCAGACTAGCGGTTATATTTTGTTCCTTTTCCGACATTGGGACATCAACTAACTCCGCTAGTTTTTGATTAGCGACTTGATTTATTATTTTACTTACATTTGCGGGCATCACTTTGAAGTGCTATGTAAATTTACTGGCTGAGGACTGGCTTGAGGTCTGCGTATTAATTGTGTTAGTCTGTCTTTAATCGCCGATAATACTTTGTTAGTAACCTTACCAGCAACACCTATACCTTTTTCACGAACAACATCAATAGCTTTCATACCCAGCTGCTTAGCAATTGGTATTGCGTTTGGGGCTATCCTTCTAAAAAAAAAGCCTAAACAACATCACCTAACCCATATCCGTAGGTTTCCCTGTAAATCGGTATTCGAAAATTAATTGCCCTGACCATGTTTGGTCCACGTTGAGTACAATGTATTATCGTTTATTAAATAGTCATTCTATTTAATTACAGTTACTTAGTCACTATAAATTCATCAGCGAGTTCATTAAAGAGAGACTGATACACATTAATATCCATGATACCGCCACTAAATAATCTTTCACAAGTATCGGCTGCCTCATTAATGATTTCTGGGGAATTATTACCAGCTCGTTTTCCTCCAGTCAGAATTTCTATTCGTTCAACATCAGCAAGGAAGTTGTTAGGACACTGAGTAATAAGACCACTTCCTAAACCACCTCCGAAAGAGGTATCCGACGGCCCTTCCTCACTTTTTATTTGGGCTGGTTGTGATTTTGGAGATTGTGACAAAAATTTTTGTTGTTGTGTATGATGTAATATTTGTAGTATTGATGGCGGTGATGATTGTCTTTTTTGTTCCAGTTGTTTTAGCGTTTGTTGTTGCTCTGGCGGTTTTTGTATAAAGATAATATAATTATCTATTGCATTAATATACTGTATAGAATTAGGATCACTGTTTTTTGCCTGATTAACGTTATATCGTATACAAAATATCCATTTGTACCAATTATCGCGACTTACAATTTTATCAGCATATTCAAGATTTAAAAACTTTTTTCTATCACTGAAACTTTTCACAGCAATCGCAGCTAAATCTACATTTTTAGCTCTTTTAATATCAGCAATAGCATCTGCGCCAAATTTATAACTTATGTTAGATTGTTCAGATAGACGTTCCCTTATATCACCTATTTTAGCAGGAGTTTAGTCTGCATTTTCAGGCATTTCTGAGACTGGTATTACATCAGCTATTTCGGCTGGATGTTCTTTAAAAACTCTTTTTTGTTTACTTATTTTCTTGTGCTAATTTTTAAGTTGCTTCAGCGGTTTCCTCTAACACAGCTTGAATATCTTTATTGGTATCTGTTATCGGTTTAAATAATTGTTTTGTATCCTCTGCAAATTCAACTTGAATTTCCTGAAGCTGGTGTAATTGTTGTTTGACAGCATCACGGACAGGTAAATATATTTTAATTGCCTCTAGACGCTCCCGAGCTATTTTTGCTGAGTGAGATTTTCCAATATTCATTATATATATATATATATATATATATATATATATATATATATATATATATATATATATATATATATATATATATATATATATATATATATATGTATATATATATATATATATATATATATATATATATATATATATATATATATATATATATATATATATATATATATATATGTCTGATTTTTGTCAAAAATGAGCATTAGCGATCCTAGCGATTACCCTTCATTGGAACCCCTTGATAGCCTGTGTGACTTTTATGAAGTCCTAACATGTTCGTCTCTCTTATGATTTTTTATGCGGCACTTCATAATACTGTTTCTATTGGCTAGCATTCCTTTCTGGAATGTGTTATTTTTGAGGGTTCTTTTATGGGCAGAGAGCTCAGGGCATGCTACTGATTATATTAATGTAGGGGCTATTCTTATAGACACATCCTCCGATTCAGAGGACTGTCTAGGCATTGCGGTTTCGATAAATGCCCCTGTGAAAAGCTCGCGGGTACAAAAGTGTACCTCACTTGGCTTACACAGTGAGATATTTATCGAAATCTAAGGCGCGCCCCGCCCTCAATTATACATATAAAAGGCACCCTTGGGACCACATCCACTTCGGCGAAATCTGGAATCGATCCACAGAGTCCAGCGATCTACCCCTACACCATGCTGCGTTCGATGAAAATAACAGCTTTAATTATTACTATATGCTTTTCTTATTATGCATTAGCATTAACCTCTGGTTTTACAAATATAATTTTATTAAGATAGTTAGCCATTTATGTGTATGAATCTTACTAAGCTATATAAATATATGAATGTATAGCGATTTAAAATTACAGGCATACAAATGAGAAATAACCCAATGGGCACAAATACCGGAAATCGATTAACGCATTCGCCATCGTTTGAATAACCCAGATGTGTATACAATGAGAGAGTGTAATTCCTTCTTTATTTGCTTCTTATGACCATTAAATTGCAGTATTGTGCAATCTGCAGCTAAAATACAGCAGCCGGTTATATGAATCGTATTGAAAATAACGCAGGAATAGAATAATATGCTGTTGTCACGGATCGATAGACACAAGTAAGTTTTGACTCCTTGTTAAGTCAGCTTATTCGTAAAGGTAACTGTTATACTGTAGAAAAACCTTATATTACGATATATTTCTTAAGTTTACATTGGAATATAACCACACTACACTAAAAGGATTCAATTATACAAACAATTACATCTGTATACACGGGTAATCAATAATTGCTCTTACGTCATCCAAGGTTGGTATGCATAAACAACCGTTTACATTTATCGGCTGGGAACTAACGGCAGGTTTGGTTTCTAAACAGACAGACATATAAACAGACAGACAGATAAATAGACAGAGAGAGAGATATACTTCATTGAGATTAAAATACATTATGTTTGCAGATATCATACAGTATGTGACACAAAGTTCAGTGACCTTATCACATGAAGGAAAGTAATATACCCTGTGGATAAGATTTTTTTCGACAGCAGTTATGTCGCTTAATTTTCTTTAGTAAGTCAATTTAAAAGTATTTAAATATTATTTGTTATATTATATATATATATATATATATATATATATATATATATATATATAATGAACAATGAAAACATCAATGATATTATTTCTGATATTAAAAAATTAAAACATGAAGGAATTCAGATATCTAGTAATCTCGAGTCTGAAAAAATCATGTATGACTTTGAATTGTTGAAGCAAAAAAATTCATAATAAATTCACATTACCATCTGATTATAGGATTATCAAATCCATTTATAATTCTATGTTAGAATCTTTAGCTGTCGTGGATGAAAAACACATAAAGCTATTCATACCTCTTGCGCGCACAATCGAAAAGATCCAAAATGCACGGTATCACGCACAGACAGTCGAATAATGCAACTGAGAAATTTTATGCCATTTGATTCTGCGATAAATGAGATTAAAACTGAAGACGGTAATAGTCAGGAAATATAATTGTAGATAAGCAGGACTCTTGGCAAGATTGATTGTCAAACTTTATATACAAAAAATGATATTTTTCTGAACACAGTTATTATACATATTCAAATGTAATCCTTTGGTTATATTTTTTTGAATATGCAGATTTGTATATATAACCAGTCAACCGTTTTACTAAAGGTACGCAAATATCAAAATATCTGTAAGCTTCATAAATAGAATTAAAAACTATTTTTCAACAGTACTTGTTTTGGAAGAAATAACCCTCTTAGGAGTCTTAGGAGAAATACCAGTATTTCCTGCCCTACAATTCGGACTTTGTGTAATTGATTCTAGGTTCGATAAATGTTTTTGGGGGCGATTTCCATCAAGGTGATTAACAACAAGTCCGTCTTTAATGATCCCAAAGTGACACTCGTAGATGAATTTATGACAAAAATAATTTAAATTTCCACTCATATTAAATTTAAAATAACCATTCGTATTAAGACTAATGACTGTTTTTTTCAATCTACAGTTTCTAATCACACCATCTCTCGATGCTTCGTAATTGGTATATATTGGGTGTCTCACAAATTCTTTTTGCTCCATTTATATAATATTTATTTGTCTAAATCATTATTTTTAAATCTAGCCAGATAATCCCTTTCTGTTTTTATAGGGAGTTTACCTGTCGATGTATCTTTTTTTGTCATATCTCTTAAGCTCCCTGTATTTTTTTCCACCGCAATGTGCACATAAATGTGTGCTGCCTCTAACTCCTATTTTACACTGAATACATGGTTTTGGTCTGGTACTTCCATATATAATACTCTGCATATGGTAACTACAGTATTTGTTTTTGTTTACGCAAGGTTTTTCACAATAAGACTTATGTCCAATTTTCAATCAAATACACTTATTTTCTGTTTGAATCATTATATATATATACTATATTTCAATTTGAATATTTGTCTTCATTATAATGATGGATGAATTATAAGCGATTGAACCATCTGCTACTAGAGTTGACCTTGACAGATTAGTAGAACATACATTTAGTGTTTCGATGCAAGATCTAACTTTAACGAATGCAGATATAACCAAACGTATCCGTGAGGCCAAAAGGGAATTTCGAGAAGATGGTGCTGTTCACGTGAGGTCAACTTTTAGAGTGGGAAAAGGTCTTAATGTGATGAAAGACAAACGAGCAGAAGTTATTATTAACCACCTTGATAATCAAAAATATTTTATTTTAATAAAATTTATTTTGGAGACAGAAGATGATATTTGGATTCTTCGTGACAAGAGAGAACCCATTCATATACAGTCTGCAAATTATAAAACGGTATTATTATGTAACAGATCCAAACCTGGTATATTGGCTGGCATTGATAGACCGTATTTTGAGCGAGGGTATCCAGTTACAGCTGTAGTGTACGGATTGTTTTTACTGAATTATAAACTTCATATTGAGAATCGCAAACCTATGAGACTATCAGAGTCAAGAATAAACTGTGTTGCGGAGCGCATTACTGAACATTTTACAAATGCTATGCGTGGTAATTGCTTAACAGACTTAAGACGCAAAAAATATGTGAATGGGCAGAAACCGTTAAAAATTCTGGTGCATCTATTAAGGATGTTGCTAAGCTAGAAAAGTCATTAAGATTTCCAATAACAGTAAAAACGTTAACGGGAGAGATATTGTACAAACCAAAATATACAAAAAATGGAAGCCCTATAACAATCATTGATCATAATGCACATGCATGGACTGATGCTGTAACAATATTCCCACGAGACAGAATGATTAAATTTTATAATGGCCATGTATTTGATTTTATTAAAAATATAAGTAAAAAAGACCCTGTATCAATTTGGTTATTTCAGAGTTAGAAACACGGTTATCATCATCAATTTGTACGACCCAATGGTGATATTTATCGTACAGAATCTCTTTTGAAGAAATGAGAAATCTTGCACTAAAATATACTTCTGACGATGAAAAAATCAGACAACTACTGAATAATTGTTTTACCATCAGTCGCGGCCCATTTCGCTCAGGAAAAAATTCATGGAAACCGACAAGATCAGAATTTATTGAGGATATACAAAATGTTGCATAGAAAATGGACACGGTGGATTATGGAATACTAAATATGATTATAATGATGTTATATCAGTCGATATAGCTGCATGTTATCCTGGAAGTTTTCTTGGATATGGTGAGTGTTCTAAATATTTTAACAGATTCAGACATCCTAGACATGACATGACAAGAGTTTCAATAAATGGACCCTTACCAGAATTTTGACCTAACAGGATTTGCATATGTAGAATCATTCGAGTTCACAAAAGATCTCCATCCTATTACTTATGCTTGGTTTGGTAACACCTTTCAGAAATATGTTGGGCTCCAATAGTATTATTAAGATATATGCTTGATGTTGGAATATTAATATCGTTAAAGGTAAATGAAGCAATTATATCCTATAGTCTACAAAAACAAGTTTGGTTACCAGAATCTGATAGATTTAGTATAGAAGATGCTAGGAAGCATCTTCCTGATCTTACCGAAGACGATATTTTTAAAATTACTAATAATATACGTACATGTAGAGATGAACATGATGAGAAGCGTGCAAAAGATCTGGGTAGAATGATAATTGGTAAATTTACTCAAGGTAGTTCATACGGTCATAAACGACAATGTACAATATTGATTATTGACGATACTGAGTTAGAATTTATAATCAATGATACAACGGAGAAAAACACATTTATAAGCCGAAGTAATGCTTATTTATCGGATGGGACCAAACTAGGTACCATTGTGAGCTATATTGAGGACGATTCATAGCAGTTTACTCATTTAAGATCTTCAATGCTAGCCATTGTTTCTATAAATCTTCTATGGATGATAAATAGATTTCCTCGTTAATCTGTTAGAGTCGCTACCGATTCATTTTATATAAACAAAAATATAAGGATTTATTAAATCCGCTTCTCGGTAATGGTGAGTGGGGGACATGGAGGATAAAGCAAGAAAATATGCTTAGTTATTCTGAATTTGCTGACGTTGAAATTAAGGAAATATATTACAGAAATTATAATCAAATATTAGAATCATTTGCACCACATGTGTATCATCCATTAGCTAGACATAAGACCGTTTATCTTAATGGATGTGGAGGGTCAGGTAAAACAACTCGTGTGATTAAATTATTTATGAACAACAATTCAGATATGATCGTTTTGACACCTACACATATACTAGCGAGATAGATAAAAGAAAGAGGTGTCAAACTTGCGCTTATCATAGTTTTTTAGATGGTGTGGAGATACATGTTCATCTGAGCGAATGGGTGAGAAATATATACCTAAGTACATTATATGGGACGAAATAGACACGGTGTCGTCAGAAACACTAAAAACATTCCTTGAATGGTTATTAACAAAAACCACGGCTATGATTATGTGTGGTGATCATGGTCAACCACCGCCTTTTGTTGGACAGTCTCCACATGAATGGTTAAAGAATAATGTGGATTCTTATGACGAAATACATGATGACCATGGAGCTATTGACGAACCTCTAAAAGAGTTTAAAAGATTAATCAAACTACAGCCAGATAAAATACAATGTGAAATAATGCGTGAAGTAATTCCATAGACAACTTTGAATAATTTTTGGACTTTATGGAAACGCACTGATTTGATAGTTGCAAGTAGAAAGATAGTTTGTAATGAATTACAGAAGAAATTATTTACGTTACATAAAGAAAAGTTTTCACATCTACATGTACCATTATGTTATCGCCCAGCAGATACTCGAGGACAGAATATTGATGTTGAAATTCCTAGTGGAGACACAGAATGTGTCCGAGTACAAAATCTGGTATTGAATGATATTATTGATAAATATCAATTCTGTTGAGAGCACATTGAGTATGGATAAATCACTGTGGATGTTAGGATACGCTATAACGATTCATTCGTCACAGGGATTAACTATATCTGATACAAATATCTGGATTGTAGATGACCGGATCGAGTGGTCAAATTTAGTATATCTTGCAGTATCTCGCGTCAGACGAATAATTCAACTACATAGGGTTATTATAGATTATGTGATACTTGAAGAAATTACTAATGACGATGTTGTAATAAAGAAAACAATTAGCGTCTTATAAACAATGTGACAAACATAAACGTGACTTTGATATTGATACTGAATTTATTATAAAACTTAAACAATTACAGAATAATCACTGTACAAGTTGTAACAAAATAATGTTATGGCAATAGTCGAATAATAATCCAAGACAATTTACCGTAGACAGAATAAATAGTAATCTTGGTCACACACGTGAAAATGTAATGTTAACCTGTATTGAATGTAATCGACGTCGTGGCGCTAATTAACATAAGTGAAGGTGGCGGTAATTGTGTATCTGTAGGAATTACTTGCTGTTGTTCACGCACAAATCCACGTTGAGGGGCAGTAGAATCTAATCTGTATATAGCAGGTCTTGCAGTGGATCTAACCACGCTAGAAATTGTATGTGTGGTCATACTCCAAATAGGGTCAGTAGCTGGTCTTTTGCCACCCTCCAACTCGCCTGGTTCGTATAAATATCTCACAATCACGTTACCTAATACTGGTTGTTACCTCGTTGTCCGTATTCATCGCTACGTGGTATATATTTTATGTTATTGCATTAGACGGTTTCATGGAAGTTACACGAGTAATTTCATTATTTAATGCAGATATCACACTTGGTATCCTTGCAACCCATTCACGAGATCTCTCACTGGACTTAAAGTCAGCAGATATTTCCTTTGCGTATTGATATCCAAATAACCGCTCAGCAAGTGATCGTTTAAATTCTTCAACAATTGCTTGATCACGATGAAATTCGGTATGCCCTCGTCTGATTGCAAAGTTATGTTTTGTCATCAAAAATGATACTGCACCAAAAAATTCTTTACCAGGATCAACTTGTAATAGTTGTGGCCATTTTAGACCACTACGTTGATAAATTCGCTCAAACGCAGATGCAACTTCAAATGATGTTTTTGTTGATAATGGTTCAGCTTCTTTATATCTATTTGCAATATCAACAACAGTCAATGCGTATTTGTACGTGCGTGACTTTCGTCCACTTGTTTTAATAGTAACGTGTGGTAAAAACAAAATATCTGCTTGATGAACGTCGTTAGGAACACTGACATCAAAATGTGCATATTGAATTTTTTTGTGGTGGTATATAAATTTGCCATATTGCCTGTCGTTCTAACCAATTTTCAGAACAGGAATGTGAAACTTGCTGCTTTAGCAAGTTTAGTGATCGCTGCTTTACCCCTCCAATACCCTCTTGGGCTATAATAAATAGATTCCTTTATAATAATTATACAATTAATTACCATCCCCTTGCATTATGTTACTTTTCATAGCGGATTTTATTAGGAAACTAGCGAGTTTCTCTCTAACAGATTTATTGGGTATAGAATTTAATGCATGAATCAATTTCAACTCTGCAAGATGCCGCTCCTGCAAACCTTTACTTTTATAAGCAACGTCATGAATATGACATGCTTGATCAATTTTATTTACTGGATACTCTCCAGGTCTTGGTTGATCCTGATCATCAAGTCGGATATCAAGTCGAGTTCCAGGACCACAATAATTATATCCAGGGAGATGTTTCTCACCAACATATTTAGCCCATGGTAGCCCGGGTAATTTTCCTAATGATACGGCCATATCTCCACCTACCTTTGTCCCTGAATCAGACATGGAGATAAATTTATATTTTTTCGTGCCGCATTTTTTACATTTACTCGATAATACCCGTCGTTTATTTTTTGTTGTTATTGTTGTCAATCCAGTGGTGGGTGTAGATGATCAGCATTGAAAACAATAAAGACTCATATTGTTAATAATATGGATACAATAATTGATTTTTTGCCGACACGAAAACAAGAACCAGTCAAGCACCATCCAGCATTAACAAATTCGATAAGTATGATTATAATAGGTCCATCTGGATCAGGTAAAACATAATTATTATTAAATTTAATAATGAGATGGATGAGATGGAACAAACTATATTTAATAGCACCTTCTGTGGATGATCAGCATTGGTACGAAGTACTTAAGAATTTTAACGGGAAAGCAACATCAGTTAATAAAGACGGTGAAGATATTATTGATTTTATCACAGATATAGATGAAGCCCCATCTGTAGATGACTTGGATGGATTCATTAATAATTTCGTAGTATATGATGATGTGATTTTGGACAAACAATCTAATGCAGCTAGAATATTTTCTCGAGGTCGTCACAAAAACACAGACGTGATTTACGTCACACAAAGATATACACAGATACCTAAATTGATTAGAGATAACTGCAATATTTTGGTTTTGTTTAATGGTGTAGATAATTATACTCTACAGAATATTTATTATACTTGGTGTTCAGGGGATATGGACATCGTTCTAAAGCACAATCTGTTCCATTAGGATTTATAACAATAAATCTACATGACCCAAGATCCGGATATCGTATAGGTCTGGATAAAATATTTGGTTAGTCCCCCTTTTGACTGTCGTTGGTATTTATGTTAATGAACTGTACGCATTACATAACTGCGTGATATTTCCATACACGTAACATATTTAAGCTTAATAAAGTGTAGCTATCTGTCTGTCTGTCTGTTTAAAAGCCCAAATCTATTGTTAAAAGTCCCGATATTAATGTGAATAACTAGGTGAGCAACAGGGAGGGTGGATCTCTACAAAATTTTGCTCGAGTCTTTCAAGAAAAACAATAGTTCAATAAAGTCAGGAAAAAAGTCAATAATAGTATAAGAAAACTGAGCTAACCTCATGCGGTTTATTAACCATACAAGAATATAAAAGTTAGAGATTTTGGTTTAGGGTTATTGACCTCTGTAGGAACCCTTATTTAGGTTAAGGACGCGGGCAAAATTTTGTAGGGTTCACCCTCATTGCTGCTATATATATATATATATATATATATATATATATATATATATATATATATATATATATATATATATATATATATATATATATAAAGAATACAAATCATATGGCGAATAACAACCCTCTCAAGCGTACTGGATCCACCAAGGGATCACGTTTGTCAGGGATTAATTAAAATAGATGAAATAAACTGACGACGAACAGTACGAAACTAGTAACTAACTAGCCTAAGCGCTTTCGACTCTTAATGAGTCTTTTTCAAAGGCAAATACAAAACATAGTTACGACAAACAAATAAACACAAAAACGTTGCGTTTGTAAACCTCTACATTTCTATCTTCACATGTGCTAAAACTATAAATACAACCAGCTTGTATAGACTATTTGCGGAAACTTAAAACGTTGTATAATTCCCTAAAAGTCTACAAGCCAAAGCAACATCTATTTTTACTTTGTGTACATATGTAACGCAGATTATATCCCGGATATTTGGTTCTATACCGGTTATTCTTATAGTAAAAATTGAAGGATAAGAAGATTTAGAAAATGTTAAATTTTACTAGTGCATAGTTTTTATTTTCTAGTCTTCTTGGTTTAGACCGCTTGGTTTCAATGTTCTAAGGCGGCGTATCCAGTATGATTCCTTTTCCTTCCTGGTTTCGGATCTCCAGCTGTGGTTGTTGGCAATAGCGATAAGTATTATATCACTGAAAGTGTGGCCAGGGGAGGAGAAGTGTTCTGCGACCGAGCTTCTGTACAGCTTTTTTGTCATCCAATCAGATCTATGAAGGTTTATCCTTATGTGTAGCTTTTCAGTTTCTCCGACGTACTGAAGGCCACAGATCTTACATGTGATGAGATAAATCACATTCTCTGTTTTGCACGTTTTGTTTGGACCATGTATGTTTAGTTTTTCTTTAGTCACTGTGCTAGTGAATGTCTTGGTCTCTATCATATGTTGACAGGTTTTGCATCTTTTATCGCCACAGGGTCCAGATTGACTAGGTTGGTTTTGACTAGCGATTGTTGTTAGCTTGGCCCTGACTAGGATGTCCTTTAGGTCTTTTGGTCTCCGGTAAGCTACTACAGGTTTGTTCGGAAGTATTAGGTTTAGTATGTCTGACGATTGAACGGTTGGCCAGTGGTTTGCGATGATTTTACCTACTTTGGGATTGTCTGGGTGATAGGTCAGAATAAATGGTATCCTATCAACCTTTTCTTTCTGTCCATATCTGAGTAGGTCATCACGGTTTGTTTGTTTGGCCCTTTGGATTGCCTCCGCAATCAGGTCTTTGTCGTAGCCTCGGTAAATTAAATGTTTAGCCAGCCCTTCAGACCTTTCTAGGAATCTTTCATCGTCGGAGCAAATTCTGCGTATCCTCAGTGCCTGGCTATATGGAATGTTCTTAATGCAGTGTTTTGGATGACAGCTGGTTGGGAGAAGATACTGGTGTTTGTCGGTTGGTTTCGAGTAGATGTCTGTGTGTAATTTGTTTTCCACCAGTCTGGTTGTTGTGTCCAGGAAAACATGGTTTGAATTGGAAATTTCTGCCGTGAATTTTATTGAAGGATGGAAGTTGTTTGCCTTTGAAATGAAGTCATCCAGACTTTCTCTTCCATACTGCCACTTCATTTCTATATCATCGATAAAGCGTACCCACTGGTATGGTGTACGCTCAACCGATGCTAAGAGCTTTCCCTCAAGTTTTCCCATGAAAATGTTAGCATACGAAGGGGCCATTTTAGTACCCATTGCAGTTCCATTGATTTGTAGGTAGTTTTCTTCATTAAATTCAAAGTTGTTGAGTTTTAGGACAAGCTCCAGGAGTTGGATTAAGAAGTGTGTGGGTGGATTGTTTACAGTTCTTGTTTCCCATGCTTCGCTACATGCCTGTAACCCTTCGTTGTGCGGTATGTTGGTGTACAAAGATGTGACGTCTAAGGAAGCAAGTAATGTATCTGGCAGTAATGGTTCACTAGCTTTGCTTTTTATGAGATAATCTGTCGTGTCTTGAAGATATGATGGTAATTTGTGGACATGTGATCTCATAAAATGATCTAAATATTCTGATATCCTTTCTGTGGGGTGCCCGTTACCTGAGATTATAGGTCTGCCAGGGTTTCCTTGTTTGTGGATTTTGGGTAGAAGATAAAATCTACCTGCTCTTGGGTTTTCTGGGCTTAAGTAGTTTTTGGTTTGCTGGTCTATGTGTCCGCTTTGGTACGCCTCGTCAATAACATTAGTGATGATTTTTGCATATTCCAGCGTTGGATCATGGTCCAGTTTTTGGTAGAACCTAGCGTCACTTAGTTGTCTACTTGCTTCACTAATGTAGTCTTTCCTATTCATAACGACAACAGCGGAACCCTTATCTGCAGGCTTAATTATTATGTCTGTTCTGCTTTTCAGTGAGTGCATGGCATCTGTTTCTTCTTTTGTCAAATTAGAATATTTGTTAGTATGGTTGATATTTCTGGAAATATCGTTTTCAACCGAGTTGATAAAGGCATCCAGATTCGGAATTGAACTTTTTGGTGGGGTCCAGTTACTTTTCTTTCTAATTGTGGGTTGGTCGCAGCTTATATTTTTCTTTGATTTGTTTGGTGGTTGCAAGGCAAAATGGGCTTTGAATCTTAGTCGGCGGATGAATTCTTCGGTGTCATTCTTAAGCTTCCCTCTGTCGTATGTTTTAGGACGGGGACAGAAACTCAAACCTTTCGATAAAAGTTTTATTTCTGCATCAGTAAGTTCTAAATTGGAGATGTTGACTACTGTGTTAGTAACAGTTGCATTAGTGTTTGTTACAGAGTGCTTGCGATTCTTCCATTTGCGGCGATTTTTCTTCTTACGGTTGTTTTTGGAAGAAATTTCGTCAATTGACGGTTCTTCACAACAGTCCTTTGGTTGTAGATCATGACTTCTAAATTTTCTATCTCTGACTTTGTATAGTTTCGAAGAGAGTCTTTTTTCATCTTTATTTAATTTGGAGTAAAACGTTTTCAATTGTTCTTCTGTTGAGACGGAATTGAGCTGATGTTTTAGTTCTTCAATGGTTGCTGATTTGGCTAGATATTGATGATTTACGTTTTTACTAAGTAGGGCTGTGAGTTTCATGGAAGCGTCGTGAGTTATTTTATTCCATCTTTTGTTGAATCTCTTTGAACTCTTGCCAATAATTTGCGGTTTCACATGAATTTGAAGACCTTTTGTGACTGTATTTGTTTCGAGGAAATGATGCAAGAAAGTGCAATGATGCTTTAGGCGAATTAAAGCATCAGTTTCATTGCGTAAAGTTTTGAATGTTTTCTGTATTTGTTGAGACATGGTCTCCATTCTAAGAGATACGGCAACAATTTAAGTATAAGAAGGAAACAATGGAACGGATACAGTAGCACTACATAAATACAAGACCGAAAAGGGTGTTAGATCACACCAAAGGTAGATCGAGCCATACGAGGTAGGTAATATATAGAATACAAATCATATGGCGAATAACAACCCTCTCAAGCGTACTGGATCCACCAAGGGATCACGTTTGTCAGGGATTAATTAAAATAGATGCAATAAACTGACGACGAACAGTACGAAACTAGTAACTAACTAGCCTAAGCGCTTTCGACTCTTAATGAGTCTTTTTCAAAGGCAAATACAAAACATAGTTACGACAAACAAATAAACACAAAGCTGGTTGTATTTATAGTTTTAGCATATGTGAAGATAGAAATGTAGAGGTTTACAAACGCAACGTTTTTGTGTTTATTTGTTTGTCGTAACTATGTTTTGTATTTGCCTTTGAAAAAGACTCATTAAGAGTCGAAAGCGCTTAGGCTAGTTAGTTACTAGTTTCGTACTGTTTGTTGTTAGTTTATTGCATCTATATATATATATATATATATATATATATATATATATATATATATATATATATATATATATATATATATAGATAGATAGATAGATAGATAGATAGATAGATAGATAGATAGATAGATAGATAGATAGATAGATAGATAGATAGATAGATAGATAGATAGATAGATAGATAGATAGATAGATAGATAGATAGATAGATAGATAGATAGATAGATAGATAGATAGATAGATAGATAGATAGATAGATAGATAGATAGATAGATAGACAGAGAGAGAGATAGATAGATAGATAGATAGATAGATAGATAGATAGATAGATAGATAGATAGATAGATAGATAGATAGATAGATAGATAGATAGATAGATAGACAGAGAGAGAGAGATAGATAGATAGATAGATAGATAGATAGATAGATAGATAGATAGATAGATAGATAGATAGATAGATAGATAGATAGATAGATAGATAGATAGATAGATATATAGATAGATGATAGATAGATAGATATGTGTGTGTATGTAAATATATATATATATATATATATATATATATATATATATATATATATATATATATATATATATATATATATATATATATATATATATATATTGTCTATATTTTGCAACTTCATATCTTGTTTTTCTTTCCATTTATACATTGCCCGTATTTAAATAAAAATGTCACATTATCACCATTACTAATATATTTCCTTATATATGCAAGCAAACCGGCCTTTGACTTTCTAGGATATATCTGTGAGAGCAAACACTGTCAACAACAATGGATTTTCTCCCCCCCACTATGTATCAGTGCAATATTATCTGCATTACAATATTGGCTAAATAATTCCGTAATTCGCAACTATTTGTGAATTTAATTTTGTACGTAGTTAGTTCCTCCATATGTGCATCGAAACATATGTATATTTGCTCTAGTTATGGACTAATTTTACTGTGGTATAAAGATATTTATATTGTGTTCCTTAATGTGGATTTGGTGTAGAATCATCATGTAATGACCCATGGTTATCCTATATATATATATATATATATATATATATATATATATATATATATATATATATATATATATATATATATATATATATAAATATTTATGTATATATGTAAGTATATGTATATTTATATATATATATATATATATATATATATATATATATATATATATATATATATATATATATATATATATATATATATATATATATATATATATATATATGAGTGTGTGTGTGTGTTTCACCAGAGAGTAAAGACGAAATACAAAAGTTATATTGACATTCAAAACATTCAACATGTATCAAAAGTATGATGTCCATACAAACACACACACACATATACAGTTCAATATCTCATTATGAAATTCATATTACAAATTAATGTTAGCTTGGAACGGCAGACTAGCCCTCACCCTATTATTCGTTGTTGTTTTTATTTTATATAACTTTGATTTTTGCGAATTTGACCATATGAAATTTAAATCATTTTCTATCTATACCATTACCGTAAATGGAAATATGACAATACTTTTTTTATATACTACACGAGTCTTTTGCGTAGAATATTAATTCACAAGAGAAATAAATACACTATTCTGTACGTCTTTATAACCTTGTCTTTATTCCAGTTTTCTTTCTGATGTATTTCAACAGGATTAGGCGATGTGACCAAAGCTTTATATGTGACGTCTGCGATTGAGTACAACCTTAGCAATTCCATATCTATGTTATTTTGCTCGAGGAAATATATTAATTAATAGATCTTTCCAAGCGAAAAAATTTCGAGAATACCTTTTATTGAACGATATCACAATAAAGATTTCTGCCTAGCGTAATGTCACTTCGGCCTAAGAAATTTTCTTGCGAGCGACTTGCATAATACGATCTGAAGCACTTGAAGTACCAGAGAGCATTTCATGTTTGTAAAATTGTATTTGTTCTGAATTACATAAATATGAAGAACACTATCTGCATGTGTAGAAGAGACATACCTGCGATACTATAAGACAGAAGTCCAACGAACAAAATAAGTTCACCTTTCTTCATTCTAATCTCAAAGGCTGACCGGCGTCTGTAGAAATACTGAACAGTTTAACCACTAAAATCAAGCTATATAGACATATGATATAATATTATATGAGAGCAAATAATGTAGGTCAGATCTAATTCTCTTTGATCCCTTTCAGATCCCTGTTATGTTATTTTAGTATCTCCTAAATATACAGGATTAAATTGGTTGGTACACAAAAGGCGGCATTGTAATTCGATTTGCGTTCATGTGGATGTCAAGACATTTGCTTTTGTCAATGATTTATTTTCTGCATTAAAAAGTTGAGTTTATGTCATATTACTTGTCGCTTAGCTTCATATTGACAGTCATATACATCAGCTGATCACGAATAAAATAACCATTGTTTAGTTAGTGGCACAGATACAACGGTTCCACATCGATCATTGTTCTCACCTGAGATTCAAGCCACATAACTGAAATGGATGGGTGAGGAAAATCCAAAATGATTACTTAATACGTGCTTTAAATGTGATAGTAATATATTTTCTACTTTAAGTTTAATATGTGACCAAATATAGTGACACTGAAATAATGATGTGTTTGAACTTGTATTTTCCGGTATCAGTAACACAAAAAATTCATGACACTGTGAGGAATTTTCATCACCGATATTAGGATACCATTTGCATCACATTATTTAAAAAAGTTTTCATTACATTATCGTTTTCATTACAATTATAAATGAGAGCGTTACTATGATTAAATCAAAGATTTTTGTCTATTAGCTACGTTGTATAAAGCTGGAATAATTTCAATGTTACTTCACCAAGGTTATCTGTCAGTTTCTTCAACAGCAAAAAGTAATTACACCAACGTCAATGTGTGATTATTACTGCACCAACCATACATGCCAGCATCACTTCACTAACATCATATGTCAATATTTCTGCTCCAAACTTATATGACAATATTACCCCATCCACCACAATGATTGTACAGCATCAATGACACCTTTAAACATTCCTGCACCAACAATATGTTGTTCAAGAAATACTTTACACATAAATATCCATCCAAAGAATTTGTCAACATTCTGAGTAGCCCATGTTATCACATGGCTTGTAAACAGATGTCATATACCATTGCTGTATAAACTGTGATCCAAGCATGGCGTAGTAATAAGCCCATATAAACATTCTAGCGAACGGCTGTAGTTGATTTTAGATGAAAGATAAATTTTCACACATTATTCATTATTGACATCTGAAAACAAAATAAAGTATCAATAGTCCCCGTTTTCAAAATGCATTTAATACGGTAAACATTTTTATCACAATAAGTTTCGATTTCTGTTCTCCCTCCCCACATGCATAAAGACAAATTACACGGAAATGTGGAGAAAGAGAGAAAAAGAAATTTTGGCTTGAATAAAATCTTGAAACATATGTTACACCAAATAAACTACAAGATTATGCTTCGTCGACACGATTCGCCTGCACTTTCCTTGGAACTTATATACAGTGTTTACTAACCATACAAAATTGTAAACGATGTCGTCATTATACGGTAAATTATTCGGTTAAGTGGCACACATTCGGTAATTTAATGCTTTATTATTTTTGTTTTCTAAAGGTCGATTATTATTTAATTGAATTTGAAGATATCCAAAGATAGGCCTGTCTATCTGTTTCTCTTTCATACTGTTACTAAAGCAGAATAACGACTTAGATCAACTGTAAATATATTACAATGTTTAACTACCTTATATTATCTCGCCATTTCGCTTACTTTCTATTCCATATTTATTTCCATGTACCGGTGGGTGCATTGCTCAGCGTTCATGTTAATGGCGTAGCAAAGTAAGTGTTTTAATGGCCATGCTTTAATTAATAAAACCATCTTTCTGCTCAGATCAAAACTGCCTAATATATTGATTTAATCAACATGAATAAAATTAAAACTAAAAAGAAAACAATCAACTTTTTAATATCAAAGGATGATTTGTGAATAACCACAAAAGGTATAGAACGACCTTTTGTAGCGAGAACACTAGGAGATTTGAATAGTTCATTCACTCGGTCAATACAAAGCTGCATGTGGTAAATCTTAATTCAGTTCAAAGGGCAACTATATGAATATGTATGTGATATAAAATATACCCACAATAAGTACAAAGTTTAAATGACATACTATTCGCTGTTTAATTTTCTCATTCATAGGAAATGATGCAATTTAATTTCCTATCTATCTATCTATCATCTATCTATCTATATATGTATGTATGTATATATATATATATATATATATATATATATATATATATATATATATATATATATATATATATATATATATATATATATATATATATATATATATATATATATATATATATAACTAAACGGTTTGTGTTGGGTTTTAAAATCATTTCTCATCTTGTTTCATTACTTTTTATTATTATGATTAATTTCATAGAATTCGATATTTTTTCAAGTAAATTCTTTTTTCAGCTTACTATGGTGCACAGACTTTGTATATAAAAAACTAGTGATAATGACTGGCTATTGTCAAGGTAATTTTAACCCACATGTTAACTGGATTGAAAGAACCGTTCCTTTATGTATATTCGGTGTAAGAAATTGGTTCCTTGATTGGGCTTCTCTGGCATATGTGATAACATGCATATTTTGTGATGTTCAAAGTAGTAGATCACGTACCCTATTACGTAGTCATCCAAGTGACCTAAACTTCAGACTGAAACAGTCATTCCTTACTAGACTGACTCAGAGTTGTGCCAAACAACGTGAGTGGATAAAGTGACTCTAATTATTGTAGCCAGTCTGATTTTCGTTTGTGTTTGGAATTTAATAATTTATTTTCTAGAAAACTAAACAAGAGCACTTTATTTAAAATGTCAGGGACAAAGCAATTCAGAGGAAATTTATTCTGGAATAGTATGGAAACATAAACTGATTAAATCGAGTCTATGTTACTACCATTACAACGGCCTCATCTAACGTCATCGCCTATATATTGTAACTTTAATGACAATCAAACTCGGATTTTATTGGAACTGCTTAGGGATAGGACATGCATTATTCAATTAGGATTACATTTTGGATTATATTGGCAAACCCTAAGTCCTCTTTCCAATGTTTACATTTTTTTAGGGAGATAATTTTGTTTTGCTAATATATACAAAGCTTGTTGGCTTAACTCTTTCCCAACATAGACATATATATATATATATATATATATATATATATATATATATATATATATATATATATATATATATATATATATATATATATATATATAATTGAATGATGTATACACTAGTCTTTTAATACTTCATAGCTTTCAATAAAGGCTGACTTTAATCTTTCCATAGACCTGCATAACTTCATTATCAATAAAATGTTTAAAATATTAGCTAGAAAGTAGAAAGAGATTTCAATTATGCAACTCCAAAAGTGATTATGAAGTGCACGGTTTCTCACTTACGTTGAATTTCTCAGTTAAATGTTGCATAACTGAAGAGATTTACACGTCAGCGTAACATGATATTTTCTGTCTAATTCAGTTCCTTACAAATGTAAACTAAAATATTTCAAAACTGCAGTCATTAGAGCCAAACATGTAAGTAAATCATGTGCTGAATTATGTGATAGTAGGCCAGTAGCGCTTAATAATATTGATATTAATATAGACTTTTTTATCTTGTTCCGGATAACCATTAACCATTATATATTTAGTTTCATGAATCATCTACCGCCTTCATAACCTCTTTCTATATTGAATGTTTCTATGACCCTCATCTCTTTGGGCACACAGAGTAGAGAGCGGACGTTTGATTTGATGGTCTATATATCTTATTCCATTAAACAATATTTATTGCTTTCTGCAAAAATAAGTGAAAGCTACAGTGGTTTCGTCATTGAATAAAAAATGGCCGTATAAAACAAACTCTAACTCTGCAAGAAAGTCCAAAGAATCTAGACAGGAAAGAAGTATTGAGGTAAGACTACTTTCGTGAGAATACAATTGTTTACTTTCTTTGCTGTAGCCTTGTCATATCTGCCGTTTGACTGCATCAGGCAAAACTCACTAGCCTCAGATTATGTTGAATATTAGGAAATTATTGTATTGTTCAATATCAAATATACATAAATATTTCATGTTACAAAAAAGAAAACATATGAAAATAAAAAACATTTATTGCAAGTACTTTAGAATTCTTCGCGAGGGTGGGGTCGATATACCGTGCTGTAGCGGGAGATGAAGAAATTCACACTTCTCTCATTCTGCACAAATCCAAACTGAAAAGAAACTTAACCTAAAAACGAAACTAATGAGCCACAAAATTATATAGAGTTACTATTCAGTACAGTATGACAGTATGACAGTATTGGATAGTATGAATGTTATAGATGACTTATCATTAGGATGTCACATTGAGAGTCCATTGTAAAGTAAATTGAATACACCCTTTTCAATGTCATGCTGCTGTACCAGACGTAGCTATCATACGTACCTGGTTTACTTAAGGTCGCTGCTAGTACCAAGAGATTGCTATGAAATATGTGTATTTTCAAGTGGGAGAAGTAGTTATCAGTATTTGTGAGTATGCTGGCTGAAGGTATTACGCAAGAGTGATGAAATAATGTTTTTTTTATTGCATGTGTGAACGACACATATGATCTTATGGTAATCAGAAACGCACCAAATATTGTGCAATAAATGTAAGCTAATCGTGAGTAAATTAGAAATTGTGATACAAAAGAAAATTATAAAATTTAATCAGAAATATGTACTTCAGTGAGTTTACCAAATAAACAAACTTGTTGTCAAAGATTTACATTTATATTATCTCGAAAATGACACTATCCAAGAACATTTTAGATTGAGACACTTGTTAATATATATGTCTTCGATATTCATAGACAAAATTGAGAAAATGCGTTGTTTCGGAAATATTTAGTTGTGTTTTCTTTTCTAGAGATTTGTTGTTATTTTACAGTTTTTCCTGTTGCTGTGTTTGTTCTGCTGCAGAGATATCATTAATATTTGCATAGCTTAGATAATATCCATTACAGTAATAATGACATGAATACATGTGTTATTGTCATCAAAACGAATAAAATATTTTAAATCATTACATCAATCAACGTAATCAGTATAACCGTATTTATTGTATGATGCAGACGTGACATCGATTATATTGTGGTACGATGATTATTTTAGCAGTAATTATCTTCAATGAATGTGGTCATAACATTAGTTTCAAACTGAGTGGCCAAGGGGTCTAAAACGCTGTCCGTTACGGATCATTCCATCGCACCTCTATCTACGTGGGTTTTAGTCTAAGATTCGGCGACTGTGGATATGAGAAAAAGATTGCCAGTAGCTTTTCGTGGGTCGGTGGTTCTTTCCAGTAATTTCCCGGTTTCTTCCTACACCATTAATACTGGCCGCCATGTATAGCATATCGTGTGCTGAAAAATGGCGTTAAACCCCACAACAACAACAACAACAAATTGAGTATTGAACGTACAACGATTTAAAAAAAAACGTGCACCCTGGAATCCTCTAGAATAACTTACCTGTTTCAGTTCCTTCTATGATAGGTCTTTTTCTTTTTCATTTTTCCTTATACTTAATGACTTTTTAGCCATTTAGTGTGTTGCCAATTTTAAGTATCTGTCGAATTCTAAAAGGCCAGTTTGACATTATTAGTTTTTATTTTTTTCCTTAAAACTATGCAGCCAAAATTCGTTATATAATGTTTGCATCTATTTCTCACTAGCATATATGTTTTCTTTCAGACTAGTATTTCCCCTTTTAGGACCAATAAGAGCCGCAAACATGAGACTATGCAATCTTGGATTTAAGAGGGACTATAACATTGGAAGTCACCATATCAGCTGACACCTTTCTTCACCACACACACTACAGTACCTTCTTAATCCTTCACAGCGTAAAGTTATTAAAAGTTTCTATCATCAATTCGTTGTTATGAACTTCTATATTTTAGTATTTTCAGAATTCATGGTCAAACTTTTATCAGGTAGATAATAGTGGTTACTCTTTAGTCTTCTGTTAGTCCATTAAAGTTTTTTTTATTTCAGTCCCACGTAATCCAAAAAAAGGCTTCCAAGACACAGAATATGGGTAGTTTGAACACTTATTGTAATGGACCGTTAATAAAAGATATTGTACAGGGCATTGCAAAAGCGTAATCGTTATATGAGAAGTGCATAGAATATTAGTTTACAATATATGCCACAAATTGCTTTCAGCAGGTGGTATAATGCAACATATATCATGCATTTTATATTAGGTGAGTACATTTCTTAAATTTCGTTTTTAAGATAAAGCTGAATGTTGCATGTGCTTTTGACATTAATATATGTAAATGATTCGCTTCATATAGTAGGTATAGTGCAGAAATGTTGTTAAATGCAATACACGCATTTATAGTGTATGGATTTGTAGTGTATTATGTTGTAGTAAGATGTATGCTCTGTAGTGTATTATGTTGTAGTAAGATATACGCTCTGTTGCCCAATTACAACACTGCTCCTGAGCGATTCGAGCAAAACTCGTTTTAGTCAGATCCCCATAAACTCAAGCATGTTTCAACAATGTTGTGCTTAAAAGAAAACATTGGAGATTGCAATAATGTGAAATCATATTGTACTTAATAAATAGACAAAACTTTAAATAAATTAATGATTCAGATATTACCAATCTTGAGAGAAACCTGACCGTTAATGACAAAATAATTGTATTACATGTAAAATGTGTGCTGTGGTTTTCTGAAAAAGCATTGGAACATATATAACAATGAATATATGAATCTTATGCATGAAAAATGGTTTATTTTTAAGAAGCATGTGATTTATTGGCTTTGACTGTGAAAGTGTATAAGTAGGTACAAGGGAATTAAGATTTCTCCAAGCATTTTGCAGCTGGCCTCAAGTCGTCTTTTTTATCAGCGACTTATAGGTAAAACCAGCTTCGTTTACACAGGAAATTTAAGATAAACATTCATTAGAGGTAAAACTCAAGACTCAAAAAAGCAATAAACATCTTTTATAATTTTTTAATAAATAAATTTTGGTCGGACCAACGTTTCTACAATTATCTTAAACATTTGTAGTCATACGCTTTATTAAATAATTTAAATTTGTATAAAATATATGATTTATTGACATATTTTTCAGTCAGGTAGAAGCATAAATATATGGTTAACATGTTATTGTTCTAATGATTACACACAACTCATGCCACAAACGATTTCTTACTATGAAAGGCCTATACATATATAGTTAGCATTGAAAGACGGCAGCATATAAGACAAATAAAGAAGCATTTTATAAGATACATATATTATATAATGTTGGATAGCTGCAATATCGTGATTTAAATCTAGATTATTATCGTGAAAATATATGGCACCATAATAACAGAGTAAGGGTAGAGGCACATATCACGAATAAGAGAATTAGTAAAGTCGTTAGCGATACTTAGTAAACAAATATCATCTTTTCTATTTTGTATTTTTAAACATTTGTATTGGCATAGATCGGTTTAGACTGATATACAGAGTATATGCTGTTGTATAGCCTTACTTCTAGGCTTGCAATCTACATTATCAGGATAGAAATATGTGACACCATCGCAATAGGTCAGTCTATCAGACTGGGTGTACGTACAGAGGTTCATACAGACGTATCAGAGACATACATCTTAAAGTCTTTTTTATTTGAGAGTAATTGAGAATAGTATACATTTTCGAAGAAATAAGTATTTTAATCAGTTGATTTTAATCAACAACAAAGTCTCCACCCTACATATTATCAGCATAGCCATTGATAACATGTCACACTAATGTCAGGCTATATTATTGCAGATTCACTAACCCTTCCAATAACAGCCATAATGCTTGTTGACTTAATTATACCGCTTACAGAAAAATAAATATTAAAATATGGCTATTTAGGTATACCCTTGTATTATGGCCGTCAATCAGCATTGAAGGTTAAAACAGTTATCCAAGTTCCGAGCTATCAGAGAAAGATATTCAAAAAATATTTCCTTCAGTTAGTCTTTCTAATGAAAGAAAAATTGTCGAGAGGCACAAACATATATTTCGCTCAAGTGTCTTTTTTCTAAAATTGTGGGCTTGTTCCTTTAACACAGAAAGTTAGACAAACGTTCATCTTTCTTGCTTTAACAACAAATCGACTTGCAGCAGATAGGTAAATACATGCATACATAGATACATGCATGCATACATACATACATACATACATACATACATATATACATACATACATACATACATACATACATACATACATACATACATACATACATACATACATACATGCATGCATGCATGCATGCATGCATACATACATACATACATATATACATACATATATACATACATACATACATACATACATACATACATACATACATACATACATACATACATACATACATACATACATACATACATACATACATACATACATACATACATACATACATACATACATACATACATACATACATACATACATACATACATACATACATACATACACACACACACACACATACACACACACACACATACATACATACATACATACATACATACATACATACATACATACATACATACATACATACATACATACATACATACATACATACATACATACATACATACATACATACATACATACATACATACATACATACATACATACATACATACATACATACATACATACATACATACATATTGGTAAATACATGAATAGATACAAACACAAATACATACTGACACATACTTTATATATATATATAAATATAAATATATATATATATATATATATATATATATATATATATATATATATATATATATATATATATATATATACATATATACATATATATATATATGCATACTGACACATACTTTATATATATATATATATATAAATATATATATATATATACATATATATATATATATATATATATATATATAGATATATATAGATATATATATATATAAATATATAGACATATAAACATATATATATATATATGCATACTGACACATACTTTATATATATATACATATATATATATATAAATATATACATATATATATTAATATATACATATATAGATATATATATATATATATATATATATACATATATATATATATATATATATATATATAGATACATATATATATATATATATATATGTATATATATATATATATATATATATATATATATATATATATATATATATATATATATATATATATATATATATATATATATATATATATACATATGTACATATATACATATATATATATATATATATATATATATATATATATATATATATATATATATATATATATATATATATATATATATATATATATATATATATATATATATATATATATATATATATATATATATATATATCACTTCCCGTCTCTATTTTTGATAGTTGTTAATAGTATATTCTTATACCTCGAGAGAGGCAAAAGGATCCAGATAGTACTTTAAAACCATAACTACCATACAGTTATGCAAGACTCCAATAATTATCTATACTGCTAAATATAATTTGTGTGAAGTACGACTTCATCCTCGTGTAATATAGGTACTCGGACCCATAAACATATAATATTCACCATGTCAATAATTCACATGCCTTAATCCCCAAAATAACAGCACCACATAATTTAATTTTGGTTATTTAGCAAGAGTAGGATTTTTAAAATTCGCCATTTACTGAGCACATTATAGTAACAACAAGTGGAGAAGTGACGAAAACCCAACATTCGTCGTCCAACACGCATTAATCGGTGTTTAAAATCGAACACCTGTTAATCATCATGCTACACTATACCAAACCTTTGCAACTCCTCACATTATACAAATTAACATTACGTGTGTAGTGACATTTTGCCTTTTGTCTATGTAGCTACGTATGACATTGCATGTATATCAGGAAGTATTGAAAGTGTCACCAAATTCGCAAATATTGTATTGATATCATAAGCAGTTATAATCACAGTGGGAACCAATTAATAATACTACACATAGGAAGTGATTAAAAGTGATATTAAAATATTGAAACTTTTGCAAAGAATATAAAATGCTGAAAATCTGATTAAGGTTTCAATTTGGTTGTGCTTTATGCAAGGAGCAATGACAAAACTAGAGGAATAATACACCAGTTTGCTATTTTTGCAACTCCTATACTACATTGTGCAAGACCCGTTAAACCTGAATCAAATGTCATACATGTGTTTGCTGTTTAATATTTTACAATTTGGATATATCTATCTTTTTGCTTTCTTTTTAACAATGCCATAGTTTATTTAGTTCATTCTTATGAATAAAAAATTAACTATGCAGTGGATAAACTACTTAGATAAATACTGCCTATTTTATAGCAGTTATCTGATTTAAATTGCAGTAATCAAATGCAGACATGCTACTTTATTGGGACTGTACGAAATAGGAAAATATGAATGTTTTTCAAAATCAATTTAACCTTTCGTTAATTCTAAATTTATTTACCAAAATTAAGTGTTAGTAATTCTTTTCATTTTCTTTGAAATTTATAATTTTTGCTTTCAAGATGGGATTTTTGGCAAGGATATAACACTGAGGAAGTATAGGCGTTCCGTTAGTTACACAATTCTTGGAGAAAGATTACCTTATTAAGGGCCACTTTTGCCATGCTCCAATTACGCTAGGTTTACTCACCATATTCAATCAATGTTGTGACTACTTTGCGAGGGCCATATAGTCTTTGCTCATGCTGTCGTAAGGTATTGTTTGCAAGAGTAAGATACACGCAACACATGTTCAGAGAGCAAAGATGCCATCTCCGACCTAATATATTTATCTAATTTCATGATTTCACGTTCTCAACTAGAAACTTGCATTTTCTCTCTCCTTTGTAACTTGTCCCCTTTGAACTTTTTTTACATCCCGTTAATATTGTTCAGTTTGTTTTCCTGGCACAACAGAAGATCACCTTATAGATGATATGTTCTTTTTGTTAATACGTTTGCGACATAGAATGAAATTTAGTTTGATTCCCATCACCTTCTATATTGATATCAAACTAAACCAAAGTTTTAGTATATAATTACTTTTTTTTTTTTACCTTTTTACATTTATTTTTCCCAGCTTACCATTCTAGTGAAACGCTGCCCACTGAGGTGAAGTTCTGTTTGTCTTCCTCGTTTTTCAATTTTATCTCTTTCTTGCTGAAACGTCTTCAAAGTTATCAATTTGATCCTTATATTTGACTTTGATTTTCTTACCCTAACGATTTACACCAGCAAATGTATCTGATTCCTTTTATAAAGCAATATTTTCTCAACTCTTTTTGTAACTGATTCAAATTATTAATTGAAAACATATTATAATAGCATCTAACAGAGAAATGTATATTTCATTTGCAAATGAAAGTTGCAACGATTTTATACTTCGCTAGTTTACTTCTGATCTTGATTCATATTTTAAAGTGTAACAGCTACAAGTCGTTTATGATTTTGTATATAGCCTAGGATTTTAATACCTAATATATCTTCATTTTGGCAAATATAGCCCCTTTCAATACTATATTTGGTTGTAGATAACGGATGGATTTCTACTCGTTGCTTTTGCAAAGAAATGTTTTCAAAATAATTCAATAAACCGAATGGAAAATCAGTAGACTTAATTTTTTAAACTTTGTCATTAAATGGGAGATCATCATGTCTATAGTGATCTATAGTGATCTTATGAATTCCGTGCACATCCCAAAGCGAAATTAATGCACTTGGTTATTTTATGTCAAGTCAAGCAGAAGCACTTGCAACTGGTGGCAAATATATCCAGTGTTACAGGACATACACTATGATATATATAGTACAATGTACTTTAACATTGATGATTGTAAATTAGCATTTTGATCCAAGATGAAAGTCTTGTTGGAATTGGTAAAAAAAAAACTTGATATCTACCTTATTTAATTCATAGGGACCGGGACCTTTAGATACTGTATCAATTTCGAGAAACCCGTGTCTGTCCTTTCAACTTAACAGATAATCTGTTTGCGCATGTACATAATTTCCGTCTTCTTAGGGTAAGTTAAAATTATGTTAGGCCTAACCGCTATGAAAGTATATTTTACTAGTTATCACCTGCAGGCACATTTCTCACACGAAAATGCCATGAATGACATATATTTGATTCTTCAAAATATTCTCCTTTACTTTAAGAATGTGTTTCGAACTGGAAGATAGATACCCTCTCATTTGTCAGCCTAGTATACGGACAAACTTCATTCAATGGACTTGGCTGAGGACAATGATACACTTACGAACTGAAGGCGCACTGACGTAGAATATATAGAACAAGAAGGAACCAGAGGTCACTGCTCAAGATCAATATAGTTTCTTTCTTAACCTACTAACATTGAGATGGAATATGATTCATGCCAAAACGATAATCGCCGATGGTATGAAAATGTCTGAGAGATAGAATCTAATTAAATGTAATTCACAACAGTCAGTAGTGTTGCCACTATTTGTATTTTCATGATTCGAAAATGAGTGTCTTTATATATAAGTATAGTTATTTAAAGGATAATTATAGTATTCTTTATTGTACCTTTTCGTTTGGATCATTAGGTGTAGATAAATAAAATGCCATTTCATGAGTTATTCTTAAATTAAAAATAGGTAACATTCCTACATGAAAGTAGAAGATAAATATCATCACATCAGATAATTCATATATGTCCTTATATCTCAAGCTCACTCAGGATATATAAATAATTAGTTCTTAAATATATCAACATTTTTGTATCTCCACTCCATCCTGCTCATCGGAAAACAAAATGCTTCAGGCAATGAATGTAGGTTAAAGTTACGTTGTTTCTGTCTCAGTCTGTCTTATTGATATGAGAGCCCGTGGAGCAAGGTATTCAGTGGAACTGACAGTTTCATTCCCAAATAATAAACACACCTAATAGATCTTATTTTATTCCATGACATAGGTTACAAAGTTATTTCATTTATACATTTTGGTGAGTTATCTGTAACTCAAAAACAGATGTCGATTTCAGAAAATCTTTAAATTCTGAAGCCCTAGAAAGTCTCCAGTCACACACTTGACTACGTATGACATGCAACCGGCACATACAAGAAGTGCTTTAATTATCGTTGACACCGTTATAATCTCAATTAGAATCAAAATTTTAAATAACAGACTGCAAATTGTACATTTTACTTAATAAAACCTGGCAGAAATTATGTTTCGTTAATAAACGCAATAAAAATGTTTCCTAGGGAAGGATATACTAATTGTTTGCCGTTTAACGCAACATGAACACGCAAAAAGATACATTGGGCAGAATTGAAGTAAAGTGCCTAAAGAAGAGGACACCCAGAGCCGATAGTCACATAATGGTTCAAACGTACATAATAGTAATCGCAACTGTGGTAGGTTAATAACTGTGCCGCCATGAAGCCGACTGTAACGTAGGTAATCACCTATTTTGAATGCTTTTCAACACACTTTCCTTCAATGCACCACTGAAAAAGATTAAAACGATCATATCTGTTTATAATCGTTAATACAACTCACACATTTATATTTTATTTCCATCTACTCCCAATTTAAATAACTTAAGAGGAATGAAATATTACTGCACAATTGACTAAATGTACGAGTGAATTATTGTAAATTACCCTTTTAATGTGTTTTTTTTATTCTTGTTTCATTCACCACATTCAATTATATTTTAGGTCATTTATGTTTTGGAGAGAGAACGATATATATATATATATATATATATATATATATATATATATATATATATTTATATATATATATATATATATATATATATATATATATATATATATATATATATATATATTGAGAGAGAGAGAGAGAGAGAGAGAGAGAGAGAGGGATATATTACTTTATTATGTCCACATGTTGTACCCCTTGCTGCATTTATATACGCATTTAAAATTTCACCATTTGCAGGATCATTACATCGTATGAGATGACAAATTTCTTCAGTCATATGCTGTAAAAGAGACGCAAATTGACTTATAGCAAAAGGTGTAATAAGTTAACTAAGTGATATATTCCCTTGATTGTAGTAATGATAAACTGAGTTTGTTCCCTGATGACGGTATTAATATTATCATGATGCATTTCGATCTGTCAACAGCTCTTAACTGCAGATGATGCTGGTTATTAAAAGATAAATATTTGTTGTTGATGTTCTGCAAGAGAATTTCAATGCATATACGCTAATAAGGTTTCTTTTGCAACATTTCTCATTTACATTTTTAGAAAAACCGATTGAATTAGTTTCACGTTCATCTACAACCGAATAAGTATATCTATATAACTCGCTCATCAAAAAAAATTAATAAAATTAGCAAAGATAACGTTTTTAGCTCGAAATAGATAAATTCGAATTTAAAAGAATGAAATGTTTATTGTACATGACTTTTCCAGAATCGGCCGAAAATCACGACTATTTGTATAGAACTTCCGGGTTGTAGCGACTGACTGGGTTAAATTCCAACATTATTTATTGTTCTTGTAATTGTTACATTATGTTACATATGTTACAGTTCTATACCTTAAAATGCAAGATTAAATAATATAAGTATCAATTAAGCTCAACGTAAAAATTAACCTACATACCTACAAATGGCACAGTGAGAAAAGATATAATAATTAAACAAACTATATTAATAAAGGCTAATTGCCGACTACGAAACACACAATGCTTCTTCTTCTTCGTTTGAATGATCAAAAATATACTGAGATACAGGTTTCTTAACATGGCTATTTTTATGATAAATACATAAATTTAACTGCATTCAAAATCATATGGAAGAATGAATTACAATAATAACAATCGTTCCAGGAATTCGGTAGCACGATAATTAGTTATGCTTCCAAAATTATATGGCACAATCTCCTTCTTTAACTAACCTAAATCTACAGATGTCTTCAGCATTTTGAAAAGCAGTGTTCCGGCTAAGTTTGTTTGTTTACATTAAAGATCGATATTTCGATAATGAATTGTGCAGTTTTATATGTTGAAAGGCACTACCAGAAAAGTTATATCATTTTCATAATTTTCAGAATATTCCTTTTTGCTGAGGTAAATCATCTTCATTTTAGGACAGTTTCGTGTCATACGCGTCATGCACTTGACATAAATCCAGTGTCATTATCATTTATTTAAGATTTTGTATATTGACCCATTTTAACGGTAAACGTTGGAACAGCTCGAACTGCATTGATTTTGTCATCGACGTACATCGTAAATGATTTGTGTTTGATATCATCCTACTGTCTATCAAATATATTTTGTATTTCATCTACATATAACTTACTCTTTGCTTTCGTGTATGCTTAAAGATTAAAATTCCTCCCACCGCCTAAATTATTTGAGATTTCGAGGACGTTCAAGTTTTGATTCACTTCGGGTATATTGGTCTCTTTTTGTTTCACCGAAAATTATTAATTTATCAACGTGTTATACTTTCATTTAATAGCATTGTAGCTATTTTTTCCAGATTCACCGTCTTGCGGAGTTGTAATATTCCTTTGGAGCAATTTATATACATTATCAGTGATCTTGAATAAATTTTCACATTTACTGATATATTTATCTTTCACTATGTATCCTAGAGAAGTAATTAATTGCAATTAATTTTTCGTTCGTGTCTGAAATTTTTTTTTAATGTATTCCACTGCAATATATCAATCTAATCTTATATCATAAATTCAATGCACAAGATGCTCCGTTGAGTCACATTTTGCTGTATTAATACATAATTAGTTCTGTTGACTACATGTATTTGTGTTATAACTTAATTTCCCTGGAACTTTAACTTGCTGAATTCAGTGGAAAATTCCTTTGCAACATGTCGAAAAAAGTTTTCTCCATTTTTAGTTGTCACATAACTGCTGTGTTCTCATTGGATAGCAGATATTAAAGCTATTTTTTTCTGCCAAAGGTATATGGCATGGGAATATATGGATGCACCAAGGACAGTTTGTCCCTATTAGATTCCAAGGGCTGAAATTAGCCGATGATATTAGTACTTACGAGTTTTATATTACTCGGTTGCAAACTTAATCCTAGTGGTAATATTGTGTTCTCCGGAATTAATTATAACTTCCCTGGCAAATGCATTTAGTGGATAGCTCAGCAGCTGGAGACCAAATGTAGGTTCTTGGATGCACTGATATTCTAGTCGACCCAAAATCGTAAATAGATCGAAGGACCACTCCGTCACAATTCAACAACTGTGTTTTCCATTTCAACAGTACATAAATATACCAAACGGGTGAAATTATTTTGTGTGCAGCAAAATCTTCTGCCGAATAAAGTTAATTGGTTTTAAAGCAATCATATGTGTGATTTCTGAAGCACCTCTTTTATGACAGAGCGAGATCTTGTCACCTATTTTCGAACAAGCGCAGTTCGATTCATCAACAATTTGTGTGTGTGTATTGGTGCTGAAATAATCATTCCATATGAGTATGGTTACATCCTTCCACAATAGTTTGATCACGGTGTGTGCTTCCATTTGAAAGACGCATCATATAATATTTCATAATCAATTCAAAAACTGCTGAAAATAATTATTTACCTGGATTTCTATGCAACGTGACGTAGTTTGTATCGAATACAAACTAATCAAACTTATTTGCGACACTGATTGAAGCCTTTTACGTCAGAGGCTTGGTTTATTTGTTTATATTGGTAGCTTTTGCGACCGTAGAGACAAGTCCACCAAATAAACTTAGTTAAAGGCCCTCACATAAAATCACCCAAGGTAATTTTTTTTCTTCGAGCGGGTAGCTAAATCTGCCACACAAAAAAATGAGCGAGCACGAAGGTATTCGCTAAATGTTCACAAATGCTATTCCCACTGTAGTATATCGTGGATAATGTCGCGTCAAGGTTATTTATATTAAAGTGTAGCCCCCAATGAATGGCGCTCTATCAAATCACCAAATTTAAACTTGGCTTTCATACCTCCATAAATAACTCAAGTTATGGATGAGAACCATGTCGGCTTTGCGATGCTATAATATGGCAGTGGATGTTTTATACGCGTGAACATATTTGTAGCGTATAACATCAACTCGATTTAAAGGTTCTATTGTAGGCTTTGATCGATGATCATGCAATCGTATGTCTACCCATGTTTCATGACTGCAATAATTTCATCGTGTATCTCCAGTGTATCCTCTATGAAGGTCAAACTGACTTATGCATTGATGGACTGTCAACATCCATCACGAAAATAAGATATTGACTTTCATTACATTGGCAAATCCTACACCACCCAAGTACAGTGATATCTTTCCACACTCTGAAGTTTATCAGTGCAAGTATCTTAAATTCAAAGCAGGCAAGAGGACATAAAATATATTGTTGGATAGTAACTCTTAAATCTTCTACAATCGAAAACCACCCGGCAAAACTGCATTATGGAAACAAACATCAAAACATTAAAGTAATCAGCATTGCAGACGACCCTTGACAGTGTAATGATGAAGTACCAACATACTGAAAAACGTTATGTTGTGTTATGTACTGTTGTAGATACGCATTTGGATTCCCTCAAAAATAAACTAAGACTAATTGTTATTCAGTAAATGGATTTCGAAGATGTTACAGTAATAATCTTGATCTACTAAAACACAGGAGAAGAGTTCACATTTTACAAACGTGTCCTCTTTAAACATATATTTCTTGCAAAACAACACATAGAATCCATTTTATTGCTTCTCAAAAGAAGATCAGATTAGGAGGAATAATAACATCATTCCCAACTAGATACACTGCAAAATGAATAATCAATGACAATTCAATGTTCGACAGGAGAGTTTCAATGAATGTCGTTTGATAACCAAGCGGGAAATCAACATATATTAACACATTTCAAACATGGCGAGTTTAGTTTAATAACAAGACACCTTAATTAATAACTGAGGAATTATCAATTTGTCACCTGTTTCTCACCAACAGTATTTTATAACAAGATATTGTCCATTTTTTAAAGAATGAACTTTTAGAAGACGTTAATAATGTACATGATTTTTCGGACATTTTCCATTATAAAAGCTATCTCGCGCGATTCAGTATGCTATTACAAATTCTAACGAAAGTATCATCGTAATTATTACAACCATGTCAACAAAACAAGAATTGTAATTACTTTTCCTTCTACGCCAGTCACCCATAGGTAATACAGTACACTTGAGATAGTATTTGCATCATTGTGAATAGTGGCTTAACAACCGAAGAAATTGTGCACAGCTTGTATACCGGAACATTAGTTAACATTCAGCTCTTTGCTCTCTCTCTCTCTCTCTCTCTCTCTCTCTCTCTCTCTCTCTCTCTCTCTCTCTCTCTCTCTCTCTCTCTCTCTCTCTCTCTCTCTCTCTCTCTCTCTCTCTCTCTCTCTCTCTCTCTCTCTCGAAATTGGTTAAAATTGCACCGATGAAGCTTAGAAATAATATTGATTGGTTTGAAGATATTAAATATATTATTGTGGCCGAACGAATTTTATAAGTGGCATCTAACTTAGCTCAACAAATTCTCAGCAAATTCAAGCACCATGCAGGTTGCACCTCAACAAGGTTCTCTATTGTTCAGATTTTCCTGGAATTTAGTTCCGTCTAATCTGCTGTCGATTATGTCTCTTCCATGATAAAATCCATACTTGACGAACCTTCAACTGTCCAATTTTTACCAGGACAAAGAGGATCTCCTAGAGAGAACTTGACAATGAAAATATACCTAGGAGATCAGCCTAATTGAATATAATGGCACTTGGACGTGAACATGTGAAGTCTGTTTTAAAATGGAGTAGACGAAACCGATTATATATAAGTGAGAGGAAAATAAAAAGATGCACTCAATCCAGCTTTTGGTATTTTTGTGCCACTGATGTTAATTCTTAGAGACTAAGCATTTCAGTAGAGACCTTACACAATTAAAACAAGTAAAACTACAAGTGCATGGGAAGTCAGAGTGTTTTCTGGCTTCTTAGAAAGCAAGCGATATATTGTACGTTCTTTCAACGTTAACGAGTGTACATGCTAACGACAGAACTAATCTGGGATTAGCTAACAGCATCATAGCTTTGTTTAAAAGCGTAGGATATTTTCATCACTGTAAATGATATTGAAGCAATTCCCTACAACGTTTTAATTGATTATATGGCTGATCGGATACAGAGACGATTATTTGAGATTCGATGGTTTAGGCATGATCTGTATATATCATATAGCCAACTAAGCTAAAAGATATTCCTAATCACCACAAGTTGGAGGAAATGTAACTACCAAGACCATCATTAGCACACCAGTCAGATTCTCTGTCTGTGTCATATCGATATTATTAATACTGCATTTATGAATACGTTTCTGTTTAAAAGTTAAGTAGTTTCAGCACACCTAGCTTGCTTTCCTCGGTTGCTGACGACGATAAAATGACATACATGGTCAGGGCTTGAAATCGTCTTGGTTGAAATGGGAAGCCATCATCGACTTCGCCGGAAGGTGCAAAACCACGATTTCATCGACCTAAATCGGGCAACTGATTTAAGACAGTAAATGTGGATTAAATGGTTGCCTTTTTGCATCGAAAGATGTATGGACCCACTAAAGAGCAGCAATCCAAATCAAAAGGTGGTTCTGCATACGATTTTCGCTTATTTGTGTATTTGAGATTGTAGCCCGCACGGGTTCACCTACTACACGTAAAATCATGTCATAATGCTGTAGTCATTCATCTTAATTTTACGGTCCTATTATCCTGAGTTCAAGAAAAATACATATATTACAGATAAATAAAGAATGCACGGTATGTTCCATATGAACACTTTAAACATTTGGTTAGTGCCATTTATTTTACATACATACATACATACATACATACATACATACATACATACATACATACATACATACATACATACATACATACATACATACATACATACATACATACATACATACATACATACATACATACATACATACATACATACATACATACATACATACATACATACATACATACATACATACATACATACATACATACATACATACATACATACATACATACATACATAAATACATACACATGAGAATAATGAGAAAAATACTTATAATAATATAATAAATATATATTCTATGACCACAAAGACACACATGCATACCCCAGTATATGTATATCCTTCTCCATAAAATAAAAAACACAGCTCATCTGGGGTGAACACGTCTCCTGCTTGTTTCGTCATGAAGTTCGTCCATTCATCATTGTTGAAGACGAAACCTGGATTTTTCACACAATCTCTGAAATAAGGAATTGAAATGTTTTTTTCAATGTGCAGTTACCCACTGATACTCATCCATGCCTTTCTAAATATATGCATACTTTTTATTGTTGGCATTTATATAGAAATGCAATCTCACAGATCTATGATGACTGCAATAAATATGGAAACACACAGATCGACATCCCTGAAAACGCATCTTTTACATGCAGATACTTATTATTATGTTCATTATTATGATTTTGATTTGCTGATTTTCCAAACAGACCGTTACATCCATAGGATCATGTGATTTATCAGAATTAAGTGTAGATAGAATAAAATGATGTTTACTAATTGTATATGTCTCGATACATATTGTACATACTTGGCTTGTAGTTTCTTCTGGAACGCTTCCACAGAGCAGTTAGAGAACTTCCAGATGTTTCTGATGTATGTTCTCTCTCTGCAGAGCCGTGGCCTTTTGGGAGTCATGATAAAAAAATCCTCCGGTTTACAAGCTGTGGCGTCACCTTCGCCGTCATGTTCTGCTCCAAGACTAAAAATACCAAGGAGATAATAGGTATGTAAATCTATCGCATAAAGTTAGGACGGTATACAACCCCTAACACTTATTGTGTTACTGTTAGCAATTATTATTCCATAGTCAGACCATCACTTATTCTGGTATATGATAAACCTTTTATATCAGTTGTTGCAGACATAGACATTTACCATGATCATTAACGTTATGTGCTAATGGTGTGGAACTGATCATTATCCTGTAATATTTCGTTTAATTGTCTTTCGGAAAACAAAAGGTGATAACATGAACCGCTTGCCGGTATAATCATACTTCAAATGATCGAAATAATCACATGTGTGGTATTGCACGTGCACAATCAAATAAGCAATATATATATATATATATATATATATATATATATATATATATATATATATATATATATATATATATATATATATATATATATATATATATATATATATATACTGGGAATCACATAATTAGGCAGCAGGCAGGGTGAACCCTAAAAAGTTTGCTCGAATCATTAACAAAACGAAAGGTTCCTGCAGAGGCTGAAAAAAGTACGTCAATAACGCTAAATTAAAGTCTCTAACTTTTTTTTATTTCCATACGCCTGAGGTCAGCTCATTATTGTTGATTTTTTATGATTTTGTTTATTTGTAAAGCGACCCAATTGTTGTTCTTTTCCCTGCCTGCTGCTATATATGTATGTATGTATGAATGTATGTATAGTATGTATAATATGTATGTAATTTTTACCAAAAATAATCAGCAGCATCCTAGCGGTTACCCTTCATAGAATCCCATGATAGCCATTGTGTCTCTCATGAGGTCTTAACATGGTCGTCTCACTTATGACTTATTATGCGGCACCTCATGTGCTGTTTATTTCGGCTATGCACTCTTTCTAAATGTTATTTTGAGGGTACTTCCATGGGCAGAGAGCTCAAGCCATGCTACTGATTATTTTAGGGAGGGGGTATTTTTCACATAAACACATCCCCTGGCGAATTTCTAATCGACGAAAGACAAACTATTAGAAATTCGGAAGACTACTTAGGCATTGCGGTTTCGATAAATACCCCCTGGACAACACCCGGGTAAGGTACAAAAGGTACCCGACCGCGTTGGTTGTCGCAGTGATGTATTTATCGAAACTGGAGGCTTGCCTGCCCTCCCCCCAACATTTATAAAATATTGTTTGGTATATCCGGAACTATACCCACCGATTTAGCCAGTGATGGGAACTGAACTGGGGCCTTCAGTATTAGAATCCAACATTTTTTGCACTGAGCTACCAAATTCAGTTATAAACACATGCTTGAGAAATCATTATATAGCTAACTTTTCACTAAAACGTTCACATTTCTAAGCATTACATTACATTCCTAAGCATTATATTTCTCACTTTTATAAATGAATCCAGATATTTTGTGATTTATTAAAGATATATAACCGCTGCACATATAAAGAATTAAATTATATTATACACGCGTTGTGTAATCACAACCCACGTATCTGTGTGGATCGATAACGACATTGGGGCTCATAATACAACAAGCCGGATCGATAACAACAATGGTTTACAATACAACAGCTGCTGTGCTACATATATAATCACCGTGTTATTCACATTAATATCGGGACCTTTAACAATAGATTCGGGCTTCTAAACAGACAGGCAGACACATAAGTAAACAGATATATAAACAGACAGACAGATACACTTTATCAAGCCTAAAATATGTTTGGTTTACGGCAAATATACCGCAGTTATGTATTGCGTACAGGTCATTAACATAAATGACGTATTACTAGAAGGTAAGTAATCTACTCTATGAATAAGATTTTTTCGGCAGGAGTTATGTCACTTTGTTATATATCCAACTAAGTTAAAGTCAATTTAAAAAAAGTAAATATTTTATATATATATATATATATATATATATATATATATATATATATATATACATACATACATACATACATATATATATATATATATATATATATATATATATGTATGTATGTATGTATGTATATGTACATATATATATATATATATATATATATATATATATATATATATATATATATATAACGAATAGTGAAAATAGTAATGATATTATTTCTTCTATTAAAAAATTAAAGCACGAAGGAACTTAGATGTCTAGTTACCTCGATCCTGAAAAAAATATGTATGACTTTGAATTTTTATAGAAGAGAAAATTTCAAAATAACTTTACGTTAAATTGCAACTACATATTTATTAATTCAATATATAATTATATGTTAGAATCTTTAGCTGTTTTAGATGACAAACAATTAGGACTATTCACGCCGCTTATGCGTTCAATCGAAAGTGCACTGTTTCAAGAGTACGAAAGGAAAACATAATAGATAGTCGAGTGATGCGACTGAAAAGGACTATGTTATTTGATTCTTTGATAAAAGACAGCGAAACTGAGATAAGCGACAGTGAAAGTGAACCTACAAATGTGATTATAGCTAAACATAATCCTTGGCATGATTGATAGAATCAAACTTTATATAAAGTAAAATATTCTGAGTACACAGTTATTATACGTACTCAAATATAATACTGTGGTCATACTTTTTTTAAATATGTATAATTTCGTTCATGATCAGCTACACGTTTCACTGAAGGGATGCAAATACCAAAATATTTGGCGGCTGCATACATATAATTAAAAACTATTTTTTATCTGTAACTATGTTAGTAGATATGACCGACTTAGAAGTCTTAGGATAAATACAAGTATTTCGACGTCTACAATTCTGACTGCGTAATAGCTTGCAGGTTTGATAACTCGTTATGATGCGGATATCCATCAATGTGGTTAATCACAATTCCGTATCTAATGACCCAAAAATAGCATTCGTAGATAAATCTATGTGATAAATATATTTTATTTCCACTAAAATTAATTGTAAAATAACCAGTATTATCAATACTACCAACTGGTTTCTTTAGTCTACAGTTTCTAATAATACCATCTCTTGACGCCTCGCAATTCGTATATATTGGATGTCTAACAAATTCTTTTTGCTCCATTCTTATATAATATTTATTTGTCTAAATCATTATTTTTTAAATCTAGTTAGATAATCATTTTCTGTCTTTATTGGGGATTTACCTTACGATGTATCTTTTTTGTCATAATAGCGTTTTAGTTCCCTATTTTTTTACCACCACAATTTGCACAAATTTGCGTTTTACCCCTAACTCCAATACCACATTGAATGCATGGTTTTGGTCCGGTACTTCCATGTCTGATACATTGCATATGGTAACTACAGTATTTGTTTACGCACGACTTATTTCAATAAGAAATATGTCCAATTTTCAACCAAATACAGTTATTTTCTGTTTGAATCATTATATATATATATATATATATATATATATATATATATATATATATATATATATATATATATATATATATACTAAATTTCAATTTGAATATTTGTCTTAATTATAATTATGGAGAAATTATTAGCAATTGAACCATCTGCTACTAGATTCGATCTTGACAGACTACCATAATATAAATTTAGTGTTTCGATGAAAGATCTAGCTTTAACAAATACAGATATAACCAAACGTAGTTTCGTGAGGATGGTGCAATATATGTATGGTCAACGTTTAGAGTTGGTAACTTTATTAATGTAATGAACGACAGACGGAAAAAACTAATTATTAACCACATTGATAATCAAAAATATATTTTTTAAATAAAATTTATTGTGGAGACAGAAAATGATATTTGGATGATTCGTGATAAAAGAAACCCCGTTCATATACAGTCTGCAATAATAAAACGATATTATTAAGTAACAAATCCAAACCTGGAATACTGACTGGTATTGATAAAGCGTATCTTGAGCAAGAGTATCAGTTACTGCTGTGGTATATGGATTGTTTATACTAAATGATAAACCTAATATTGCGGATCTCAAACCTATGAGACTATCAGAGTCAAGAATAAACTGTGTTGCAGAGCGCATTACTGAACATTTTGCAAAAGCGATGCGTGGTAATGGCTTAACAGATTTAAGAGATATAACAATCATTGCAAATGCATGGACTGATGCTGTAACTGTATTGCCACGAGATAGAATGATTAAATTTTATAATGGTCATGTATTTGATTTATTAAAAATATTAGTAAAAGTGACCCCAAATCTATTTGTTTTTTTTCAGATTTCGCAACACGATTATCATGACCAATTTGTACGACCCAATGGTGATATTTATCGTACAGAATCTCTTTATGAAGAAATGAGAAATCTTGCACTAAAATATACTTATGACGATGATAAAATCAGACAACTGCTGAATAATTGTTTTACCGTATCGGCCCATTTTGCTCAGGAACAAAATTCATGGAAACCTACAAGATCAGAATTTATTGAAGATATACAAAAACTTGCATAGAATATGGGCACGGTGGATTATGGAATACTAAATACGATTATACTGATATTACATCAGTCGATATGAGTGCATGTTTTCCTGAAAGTTTTCTTGGATTTTTTGGGCGTTCTAAATACTTTAACAGATTCAGACATCCCACACATGACATGACCAGAGATTCAATAAATGGACCCTTACCATATTTTGACTTAATTGGATTTGCAAATATAGAATCATTCGTGTTCGCAAAAGATCTCCATCCGATCACTTACGTTTGGTTTGGTAAACACTTTTCAGAAAAATGTTGAGTACCAATAGTGTTATTAAGATACATGCTTGATGCTGGAGTATTGGGATCGTTAAAAAGAAATGAAGCGATTATATCCTATAGTCCAAAAAAGCAATTTGGTTACCAGAACCGGATAGATTTAATATAGAAGATGTCAGGAAAGAATATCCTAATCTTGCCAAAGATGACACTATTAAAATATGTAAATGCAGAAATGAGTACGATGAGAAGCGTGCAAAAGATCTCGGTAGAGAGATAATCGGTACCTTTACTCAAGGTGGTTCATGCGGTTATATACGACACTGTACAAGATTGATTATGGACGATGCTGAGCTAGATTTTATAATCGCTGATACAACAGAGAGAAACACATTTATAAACCGAAATAATGCTTATTTATCGGATGGGACCAAACTAGGTACTATTGTGAGATATCTTCATGGCGACTCACCACAGTTTACTCATTTAAGATCTTCAGATGTTTCTATAAATCTACTGTCGATGATATATAGATTTCCTCGTTAAGCTGTTAGAGTCGCTACGCATTCATTTTAAATAAACAAAGAGTATAAGGATTTATTAAATCCGCTACTCGGAAATGGTGAGTGGGTAAAATGGAGAATAAAGCAAGAGAATATATTCTCAGTTATTCTGATTTTTTATTAATTAATATTAATAAATATATTACATAAATAATAATCAAATATCAGAATCATCTGCATATTTCAGAATATATCAGAATCATCTTCGTATTTATGAACAACAATTCAGATATGATTGTTTTGACACCTACACATAAACTAGCCAGAAAGATAAAAGAACGAGAGTTAAACTTGCACATATCATAGTTTTTTTAGATGGTGTGGACATAAATGGACTCCTGACAGAATGGGTGAAAAATATATACCTAAGTATATAATATGGGACGAGACAGACACGGTGACGTTACAAACACTAAAAACATTTCTTGAATGGTTAATAACAAAAAACACTAATGTGATTATGTGTGGTAATCATGGTCAACCAGCACCCTTTATTGGACAGTCTCCACATGAATGGCTAAAGAATAATGTGGAATATCATGAAGAAATACATGACGAACATATAGTTATTTATGAACTGCTGAAAGAACTTAAAATATTAATCAGACTACAACCAGATAAAATACAATGTGAGATAATGCGTGAGATGATTCCAGAAACTACCATGAATGATTTTTTATAACTTTATAGAGACCTACTGATTTGATAGTCGCAAGAAGAAAGATAGCTCGTGATGAATTTGCAGAATAAATTATTTACGTTACATAAAGAAAGATTATCACATTTACCTATACCATTATGTTATTGCCCAGCAGATACTCGACAACAGAATATTGAAGTTAAAATTCCTGGTGGCGGAGTCCAAAATCTGGTATTGAATGACATTAATTTGGTCTCTATCAATACTGTTGAGTGGGCACTAAATATGGATAAATCACCGTGGACGGTACGATATGCTATAACGATTTATTCGTCGCAGGGATTAACTATCTCTGATACAAATATCTGGATTGCAGTATCTCGCGTCAGACGAATAACTCAACTACATAGGATTATCATAGATGACGTAAGAACTGAAGAAATTACTAACGACGATGCTGTAATAAAGAAAAAAATAGCGTCTTATAAACAATGTGACAAAAAATAAACGTAACTTTGATATTGATACTGAATTTATTATAAAACTAAAACAATTACAGAATAAACAATGTGCAAGTTGTAACACAAAAATGTTATGGCAGTATTCGAATAATAATTCAAGACAATTTACCGTAGACAGAATAAATAGTGATCTTGGTCACACACGTGAAAATGTGATGTTGACCTGTCTTGAATGCAATCGACGAAGAGGTGCTAATTTACATAAGTGAAGGTGGTGGTAATTGTGTATCTGTTGGAATTACTTGCAATTGTTCACGGACAAATCCACGTTGAGGGGCAGTAGAATCTAGTTTGTATATGGGTGGTCTTCCAGGGAATCTAACCACGCTAGAAATTGTATGTGTGGTCACACTCCAAATAGGGTCAGTAGCTCGTCTTTTGCCACCCTCTAACACCCTTGGTTCGTATAAATATCTCATATTTACATTACCTAATACTGGTTGTTGACCTCGTTGTCCGTATTCATCGCTACGTGGTATATATTTTTTGTTATTGCGTTAGAAGGTTTGATGGAAGTTGCACGAGTATTTTCATTTTTAATGCAGATATCACACTTGGTAACCTTGCAACCCATTCACGAGATCGCTCACTGGACTTAAAGTCAGCAGATATTTCCTTCGCATATTGATATCCAACTAACCGCTCAGCAAGTGCTCGGTTAAATCGTTTAACGATTGCTTGATCACGATGAATTTCAGTATACCCTCGGCCGATTGTAACGTTATATTTTTTCATCAACGATGATACTGCAGCCATAAATTATTTACCAGGATCTACTTGTAATAGCTGTGGCCATCGTAGACCACCACGTTGATAAATTCGCTCAAACGCAGTTGCAACTTCAGAGGCTGTCTTTGTTAATAATGTTTCAACTTCTTTATATCTACCTGCAACGTCAACAAAAGTCAATGCGTATTTGTACATGCGTGACTTTCGTCCACGTGTTTTAATAGTATATTGTGGTAGAAACAAAATATCTGCTTGATGAACTTCGTTAGGAACGCTGACATCAAAATGTGCATATTGAATATTTTTGGTGGTGGTAAATAAATTTGCCATATTGCCTGTCGTTCTAGCCACGTTGCAGCAACAGAACGTGAAAACGTTGCTGCTTCAGCAAGTTTAGTGATTGCTGCTTTACCTCTCCAATACCCTCTTGGGCTATAATAAATATATTCCATTATAATAATTATACAATTAGTTACCAGCCCCTATCATTATTTTACTTTTCATAGCAGATTTTATTAGGAAACTAGCGAGTTTCTCTCTAACGTCTATATTAGATATAGAATTTAATGCATGAATCAATTTTACATCTGCGAGATGTCTTTGTTGATAATCTGAATTTTTATAAGCAACGTCATGAATGTGACATGCTTGATTGATCTTATTTACTGGATACTCTCCTGGTCTTGATCCACCTTGGTTATCGAGTCTGATATCGAGACGAGTTCCAGGACCACATTATTTATATCCAGGAAGTTGTTTCGCACCAGCCCATAGTAATCCAGATAATATTCCTAAAGAAGCAGCAAAATCCCCACCTATTTTTGCTGTCATGAGATAAATTTATATATTTGTTTACCACATTTTGCACATGTACCTGTTAATGTACGTCGTTAATTTTCGTTATTATTGTTGTTTATGAAGTGGTGGGTGTGGATGATCTAAATTGAATATAATATAGACTCATGTTATTAACAATATGGATACAATAATTGACTTGTTGGCTACAGGAAAATAGGAACAAGTGAAGCACCATCCATTATTTCCAAATTCGATAAGAATGATTATAATAGGTCCATATGGCTACAGGTAAAACATAATTATTGTTAAATTAAATAATGAGGTGGCTGAGATGGAGCAAACTATATTTATAACACCGTTTGTAGATGATCAGCATTGTTACGAAGGAAGTGCTTAATCATTTTAACGAGAAAGCAAAATCAGTTAATAAAGACGGTGACGATATTATTGACTTTATCACAGATATAGATGAATACCCATCTTTAGATGACTTAGATGCATTCATTAATAATCTCGTAGTGTATGATATACACAAATACCTAAGGTGATCAGAAAAAAAATCTACTTGGAGAACAAACAGAGGAAATAGCTGCTGCGATGTCAATCCCGGAAATATCGGAGGATAAAGAGCAGGCAGAAAGTGATACTCAACAGGTACCAGGACAAACGCGAGGTATAGTTAATATAAATGATAAATTAACCAAAGATGCCATTAATGATATCAGACAGATTAAAAATGTAAAATAATTAGCTGCTAATGCTGTGAAAAGTTATAATAATCGAAAACAGTATTTAAAACCTGAAAAGTTGGTATAAATGGATATTTCGCATATACTATAACATTAATCAAGCTCGAAACGACGATCCAACATATACTGAGTATACTTATGAAATATATATATATATATATATATATATATATATATATATATATATATATATATATATATATATATATATATATATATATATTGTCTTCATGCAATTACCGCCAGAACAACAACAGCAATTAATAAAACATTAAGAAAAGAAAAAGAATCAAAACCATTTCAATTACAATCATCATCAACACCACGACGATCACAACGACTACAAAAAGAGCAACAACAACGAGAACAAGAACGACAAGAAATAATGAAACAATTGCAATCACCGCGGCATCCAGTTAGAACAGCAGAAGAAGAATTTCAAGACGCTCCTTGTGCAACTGGAAGTGGTCTAGGAAGTGTTCTTATTACTTGTCCCAATAATGTTCTTGCTGATGTTGAACGACTAGAAATTCTGATTGGAGAAAAACGAGCTGGTAATAATTCCCAATAAATTATTAATGAAGCAGCAGATATTTGTAAACGATTATTTAGTGGTGGTATTATGGACATTGATTTGTATCAGTCTCTCATTAATAAAATTGCTGATGATTATTATAGTGACTAAGTCGCAGTGATTCGATACAATTAGTGATAAAGTCAATTATTATAAAATGATTGTGCATGGTGCTCAACGTGGACCTACCATGGTTAGGGTAATAAACTCTCGATTACCAGTATACAAAGCATCCTACGGAGATGAACTAGGTGATATTGTTCAGGGTCTATTTAGAAGAATAGCTCCAAAAGCAATACCATTTGAAAAGCATCTGGGTATGAAAGCTATTGATGTTGTTCATGAAAGGTATAGAAGCTGCTGGTAACCTTGCTAGCAAAGCATTCTCGGCCATCAAAGATAGACTAACGCGATTAGTACGCAAACCACAACCCGGCCGACCTCAACCAGTGAAATTGCCCAGCACAGAACTGATGCCCGCAAGTGAAAGTAAAATAATAAATCAAGCCGCTAATCAAAAACTAGCTGAGTTAGTTGATGTCCCAATGTCGGATAAAGAAAAATATATAACCGCTAGTCTGATAGTAGGAAGTGGTCTCACTTTTCCAAGTGATCTTCGTGTTAGACGAAGATGATAACAATAAAGATGCTCACGCGTATAAGTGACCCCGGATTTGTCATGGATACACCAGTTCTCAAAGATGAGTCTGTGCGCGATTATCAGTATAATTATTATCACGCACGAATACCAAATCAGCGTTGACGAATTGAACTACAGGTTCAGGATAAAAGTAGATATTTCTTACCCGCTGAAGCATATATTGAAGTCAAAGGTGAAATTTTTAAAGATGATATGCAGCCTTTATTAGTGTTGGTTTTGTTAATGATGGTATTACGGCATTGTTTGTTGGCGCTACATACATGATTGACGGTACAATTATTTAATCCATTCAAAAAGACGTTGATGTTGCTATAACAATACTTGGTCTTGCAAGATACCGCGACGATTACTTAAGGTCAGCTGATCCATCAATGATGTTTGTAAAAGACACCTCTAATTCTCCATAATACCAACAATATGAAATAGGACGACCAAGAAATTTTGCCAGAAACGCCAATGCGGATGTACAAAGTATGATTATTAATGTAGATCCAGATTTCCCCTCTCGATATCTGAAGAACAACGGTTACTTTCTTTTATGGGTCAAGGTTGTAAATCAGCGTTATCATGGTTAACAACAACCACAGATGCTATCCAGAGTAATATTAACGGTTTATTTACATGGCAGATAGCTTCTCAGCAAGGTGTTTCTGCACCGCGACACATATTTATTGCATTTCAAGATACTACACGAGTAAATTTGCAAACGCACAGAATGATGATATTTGATAATCTATGTGTTTCTGAGGTTTCATTAAGATTAAATGGACATCAAGAACCATCTGAGGATATTTTATTAAATTTTGATCAAAATCATGTAGAGCGTGTGTATCATCGTCTTATGTCGTTTATGGGATGTGATCAAAATGTTGATCAAAATGTTGATACTCGATTATAAATATCACAACTAGATTTCTCAACGCTGTATCCGATCGATTACTTTTCGCTGGAACATTTATATTTAGCCAGACAATCTGTTGTAGATATACATTTTCGAGCTCATGTCAATAGAGATGTTGGAGCTACCCCTAGAGCAATTGCTGTTATACTCAGTGATAAATCAATGTTACTCGAAGGTGTTGGTGGACGAATGAGAGTCATTGATGCGCCAGAAGAGAACATGTAATTATGAATATTATAAATATCATACAATCACGCTAATGTTATCCTGACTCCTGGTCACGTCAAAAGACTGCAATCAGCATCAAACAATAACTGTGGAATAAAAATATCGTTGAAAAAAGAACAGATGAGCGGTTCAAATAAATTATCTTTGACCGATCGTCAATTCAAAAACTTTAATGAAGCAAAAAAAATGAAATAAAGGCGTCAAACTTAGCCTTTCTGCAGGCGCTATCAATGATACTTTTAAAACGGGTGGTATATTTCAACTTCTCGTAGCTATTGTTGTTGTTGTTGTTGTGGGGTTTAACGCCATTTTTCAGCACAGGAAAGGCTATATATGGCGGCCAGTATTAATGGTGGAGGAAGAAACCGGGAAATCACCGGAAAGAACCACCGACCCACGAGAAGCTACTGGCAAGCTCTCTCACATATCCACATTCGCCGAATCTTAGACTCGAACCCACGCAGATAGAGGTGAGATGGCAGTGATCCGTAACGGATAGCGCTTTAGACCACTCGGCCACTCGGGGCCCCTTCTCGTAGCTATACGAGCATTAATAGCCGCATCTGGCCCTGCTGTAGCAAAAGCATCTGCAATAGGCGCTTTTGGAACTTCTTTGGAATGGCGTTAAAGAAAGTAACCCGACGTGGACACAAAAAAGGAAAAGGTCTCAGATTATCAGGCACCCCGCCTTCATGGTACGGAAAAGGTCTATGACTTCCAGGGACAGTTTACTGATCTCGCCTACGTCCAATTTTGATTTAATCGATGCTGCTAAAACTAAGTATAAAACATTTCAAAGGTGTTTTTATGCGCGATCAATTACCAAAACAACCTAACAGTAATGAAACCGGTATTATTAATCTCGATAAAAACTCTGGACCTGGCACGCATTGCGTAGCGTATGCAATTGATCTACGTGGAATTATCTATTTTGATTCATATGGATTAGCGCCACCCAAAATAATTTCTTCATTATGTCAGTAATAATACTGCTCCAATCTTGTTCTCAACGCTACCAACACAAACATTAACTGATCCACCAATATGGACACAACGAAATAAAAACATCAAACACACAGCGCAGGTCGCTGGTTTATATAGCTTGTCAGTGTTTAGAGTTGCAGAATTTAACATACTTACCACATCTCCATTAACTAATACACTATCTAGAACCGTATCTGTAATATTGATAAATATTCTGAAGAAACGTTCACGTTGGAATCGTCGGATAGAAATTTGGCATCCGCTAATTACTGGTGGTGTCTGGAATTTGTAACTAAAGCTCCCATTTTAATTATTTAATTGAATGACGTCATAAGTATAATGAATCCAATGACAGAGTCACTCATAGACGTTCAACGTCACAGATATAATCTGGCGTGTAAGTGTCAGACTGAACTAAAACTATCATCGACGAATACACGTTGACTGTAAATAAAATATCGCAGACGCATGGCTGTTATCGATGTAGTAGTTTACTCGGTTTCTGCTGTTGTTGCTGGAACTGGATTATTATTATCAACGTTAACTATGAGTGCTCCTGCGGTTTTAACGATTGTGGTTTCTACAACAACAACATGTGCTAGTATTCTCAGTATTATTGCCAAAAACTATATCTACATGCACGAACGATAAATTACGCGAGTACATGATGAAATTACACACAGCAACAACTGCCTATACTAAATTATGCTCACATCTTTCCTTGTACCTCTGTGATGGTAAAATATCTGATGAGGAGTTCGTTATGGTAATGAAAACCTACGATGAAGCATTCGTGATGGAAAATAATGCATCATCTAGTGACAATAACTAGAGAATGGAGAATTAAATAATAAACATAATATTGTCTGATTCAAGAGAACTATTGCAACAGATCGTCACTAATACGACGCCATCAAAAACTACTATGATATCAAACAATTCAACCAATCCTGAATGCAGCGTTAACTTTCCAACTGCAATTCCAGTAAAAGAGATAACATTAGCTCAGTTACGTGTTTATTATAGCTGGCCTAATATTAAATCAAAACCATTTGGTGGACTACAGGCAAATAATTCATTAGTATTCGCAAATAAGAATAAATCTGATGGAACTCCCTAATGGTAAGTAGTTAGTATTCCAACTGGTAGGTATAAAATGGACCAAATTAATGAGGAATTCCAGCGCAGAATTAAGTCTATAACAGGAAAAAAGTTAAAGATAGCAATTACTGTATACGACCAACATTATCGTCTATGATTGAAATACATTATCATGATTGTGTTGTGGATATTTATCAAAGTTCTATTAGATCAATATTAGGATGGCCTGATGTTGCACCTGTTTATCGGGTTCTAACAGAAACAAATATATCCGACTTTGTCACAGATGTTAAAAAATCTATACAATTTCCAAATTATTAAAAATTAGAAGAAGCTTATCCATGGAAATTATATTCTGGTACTGATATAGTTGTGCATTATATAAATCGAATAGAAGATCATTTTATAAAAAAAAACAATTGATGGCAAGAAAGATATAATAATAACATTAGATATTGATGAAATTAATTCATATGCTAACACAATTAAGTTAAAGCATGAACGTGTATTAAACAATCTACAAAATTTACTTTCAAGTATTAATATTTCTTAAAATGATGATTTAAGAAATCAAATACTTGAGTCAATACAACATTTAATTAGAGTTCATGAATAATGTTTTTGTTAACAGAGAGTAAAGATTATCTAAACCGTCTAGAGTAAAACATGTTACAAATTACATAGTTAATGAAGACGATCCAGTTCAGAGAATGACACTAGATCTCTTATTTACAACAGTTTTTCTAAAATATTTCGGAATTACAAGAGAGCAGCTATCAATATTTATAATACCTGGATTTAACTCTGAGGAACTAACAAATCAGTAATCTTATTGATGAACACTTTAAAAGAATATGTGGTTCATGGAAAAAAAATAATCCCCTTTCCAACTGTTCTTAGAAATAATAATGACCCATATGGAACAGGACGTCGCATTTCACCTAATATTGTTAATATAACATCCACCATCGCACTGAATCTAGTATACGATGTAATTTACCGTAGCTATCACGTTGACCTAAGTCTAATCAGGCTCAGCAGGGATATATATTATATTCATCCAGCATTCAAGCTCCTCCAGGGTGGCGTATTGTATCTGAGCCAATAAATCAAATCTACCTGCGTGTTCATAATCCATTAGTATAAAGAATGAATATCTAACTCACAAATCAGGATGGAAATATAATTGATCTGAGAAACGAAACTCTATATATTAATTTATACATACTCTCGTACATTGTTCTAGATAAAATCTTTAGTTAAACTCATCTTGACTATCGATAGCAGCAGGCAAGGTGAAGGACAACGCTTGGTTCGCCTTACAAATAAACAAAATCATAAAATATACGTCAAAAATAATGAGCTATCCTCAGGCGTATGGAAATAAAATAAGTTCGAGACTTTAGTTAAGCGTTGTTGAAGTGGGTTTTTTTCAGCCTCTGAAGGAACCTTAATTTTGTTAATGACTCGAGCAAACTTTTTCAGGGTTCACCCTGACTGCTGCTGCTTTATACTACATGCGATATGGAATATAAAGTCTGAATGAATTCAACATCTCCAAGCCAATATACATTTATATTTAACATCAGTTTTGAAACTTATCTTTACTCAACATTACCATTTACACATGGAGATAGAAACATAAAAAATACAAACTCATTTTGATAATAACTAGGAAAGAAGCAGGGTCGAGCACTTTTCACAAAACCGAGTGGTCTGTAGGATATTTAGCAGTAGGCATTTTACATTGATTGTTTGGTAATTGTTTCCAGACGTTAATATGATATGTCGATCTGCTTTTTGAGATATAGGAAACAGTAAACTTGGAAGGTGCCACCGACCTTAGATGGGCGGCTACAGACTATAAGTCAGTAATCCTGCTAAGTGCAGCATAATTGCTAAGCTAATGCAGATAAATTTGGAAGAAGAATATCGTACTAGAAATTGACTTACCTATGTCCAAGCTCGTGTGCTGCTGTTCGCACCGCCTGAGAATAATGAGACATCTGGATAACCGAAACTCTGGAACTCACGTCACATACTCCATTCAAGAAGCTCTTACCTTAAAGGATTAAAAGTAAAAACTTAATATCGTAATAACATTCTTAAAGCTTTCAGTTGAATATGTATCAGTTACCCTGTACTGCAGGGGTAATATATATATATGTATATATATATATATATATATATATATATATATATATATATATATATATATATATATGCGCAATATCCATGACTAATTTATAGGAGTTTATTATATTTTTGTCGGTGGAATATCATTCTAAACACCTTAGTGAACATATGAATAGTGCAATGATCGTAATTACATTCTTAAAGCTTAGAGTTGAATATGTATCAGTTACTCTGTACTGGAGGTATATACATATATATATATATATATATATATATATATATATATATATATATATATATATATATATATATATATATATATATATATATATATATATATATATATATATATAAAGCGAACATATGAATACATGCAATGATAAGATGATGCCACAAAGGTTTCCATAGTAAAAACATGAGTAAATATACGAATACAGCAAATATAATATTGGCAAAAGCGATATATTTATACCACAGAGAACATGAAATAGAGCCTAAATACCAAGAGACGAGCAGATCTATATCATTTTCTTTACGTAATTTCCAATGTTTATCATAATAATTCAATATACTAATGAATCGTAACTTTAGCGTATGAAATGAAACAATCTAGAGTGATCTTGCCGCATAACTATAAATAGACCCAACGTTTCAAAACGGACATAAACTGCCTTCATAACTGAAAATTTTCGCCTGCGGAAAAGAAATTAAAAACTATTCAATTCAAACGTAATATAATGCTGTTTGGTAAACATTTTATTTTATGAAACAATTTTATGAAACAAGTCAACCGCGTAGCAGCCAGTAGATAAGCCTCTGAATCAATAGTTAGTGACTCCTAGCTTAAATTACCTTTTTCTGCAACTGATACTACCATTTTGTATGCAAAAGATTGAGCAATACAAAATAGACACAACATCTAATGTGTTTTGCCCAATCGTTCCTCTCATGTAATACAAGTATTCAGGATCTTGTACGCTACAATGTTTATTTGCAACATTGCTAATCCATACCGTCAGCAGGAAGAGTAAATATAGTGATAAACACATTAATGTATCGCAGCATGAAATAAGTGATTTTCTGCAATCAATGTTCTATCGAAAGACGATACTAGGATCAAGAGAGAGAGACTATATATATATATATATATATATATATATATATATATATATATATATATATATATATATATATATATATAAATCGATATGATGTACCAATACTATTGGTTTATCAAACATTGATACGCCCATAGCGCAATAATATGCATATATAAAAGTTCATTCGAGCGTCTGTGGTTGATTATATATCATTAACCAATTTCCACAAATCCGTCACTTGTGACGTGTGAAAAAATGATGAAAGGTATTAATACTCCACGTGTTCTAGATTAATTTAATATGCTACACATTTTCATCACGATCCTTCCTGCTTTCTATTCTCCCCTCACCTTTCAAGCATAAGACAAACTGCGCTAAATGTGGAATGAGAGAGAAAAGAAATATTGGCTGGAATAAAATCATGAAATAGAAATTACATCAAGTTACCTACAATAATTTGGTTCCTTGTATGATTGCACTTTCCTTGTGATTTATCAACAGTGTTTAGCAGTTATACAGTTATGCAAATCTAGTAAATTCCTGATGCGTGGTGCACATACTGTGATATATTTATTGTATTGTTCTTTTTCTTAAACAAACCATAATGTTCTAAACAAAATCTATTAGTTTTATTTAAATATAAAAATGTTTAAAGATCTCTCTCCACCATCATAGCAGAATATACAATCTATGAAATGGCGAACGTAGAGGACTTTCGAACAATATCTCTGGGCTTGTGAATAGTGATACAAGTCAAATTAAATCGACAAAAGGACGAGAGAGATAGAGATAAAGAGACAGTTTGTGGGTCGTTCGTACTATTGCTAAAGTAGCATAATGACATGCATGAACTGTAAAATATATTAAGATATTTTAATTACCTCTTGTCGGTTCGTCAGTTGGCTTATTTTCTATTTTACATTAATTTCCAAACAATAAATGGCTTTTGAGTTCTTTTTATAGGTGTAGATATCCAAGTGATGCTACTGTTCTACTTGTATTATTAAATCCGCCTTTCATGCTTGAATTATAATTGTGTATTGTATTGATTTAATCAATGTGCAGTAAAATAGAAACCATGAAAATAAAACAATAAACTTATAAACATGCAGAGGTGATTATAAAAAGCCACTATGACAGAGAACTACATTTTATATCAAACGTATTAGAAATTAATATGACTGAGTGCTTACTAACAGATAGTGAGCGTATGTGTGTGTGTGTTTTGTGTATGTTTAATATGTGTGTGTGAACTTACCTCTAACACCACGGCCAGATTTTTCGTTATACATCGAATGTCTAAAAATAGCAATAATCAGTTTGTCACTTTAGCTAAGTTATTACTTTTGTCTTAGTGTTTGCTTAACTACTTTACTTTTGTCATTTGTCTTTTTATTTCAGTAGGTAACCATTTTTCTCATGCATACATTCAGGGTAGCATAAAACCGATTCCAATATATAATCATTGTGAGTCATCTGGCATCTAATCTATTATTTTGTCAAGCTATATTCATTTAAAACTAGAATTGGGCAACCCCAATGTTTTTTTGTTTTCATGTTATAGTAATTTTGGTAGTCCCTCAGGTTTTAGGAAACAACTTCATAATCAGTCTTTTAATATGTTCATATCATAGTTCGACAAAAAGGATTTTTTGTTATATTCCTGTGGTTAGCACAATATAGAGAATAATTACATCTCAAAAAAATACAATTTATGTGCTGAAAACGTTCCCAACGCAGTAATTAAACGTCTTTTTAATGCATTGTTTGTGTATTAACCATTTTGATTAAGAACATCACCGTGTGTTCACTGTTGAAGACACCTTCTGAAAGGATTTGATCTGTAATAATATGCATATAGTGGAAACTAATGTAGCTAATATATATAAACTATAATTGTGATCTGAGTCCAATTAAATGAGGTCCTGACCCACCCCACCTCACCCCAAACATTCCAGGTCATATTAGTAAAAGAATAAATATAGACATTTTATGATTTGTAAACGATAATATGACGCAGAGACTTTCATATCGCTTGCTAAACCCAGTTTCTGATATAACAATTAATAGCAAAACCGTGATTAATTTGGTAAACAAATTTAAATATATTTTCTGACGAATAATACAACGTAACAAAAATGAAAAAAAATATTTTTTCTGACCACTAAGGTGTTGTGAAAATTTGCTAATTATCTCTTTATAAAACCTATATATATATATATATATATATATATATATATATATATATATATATATATATATATATATATATATATATATATATATATATATATATATATATATATATAAAGAATACAAATCATATGGCGAATAACAACCCTCTCAAGCGTACTGGATCCACCAAGGGATCACGTTTGTCATGGATTAATTAAAATAGATGCAATAAACTGACGACGAACAGTACGAAACTAGTAACTAACTAGCCTAAGCGCTTTCGACTCTTAATGAGTCTTTTTCAAAGGCAAATACAAAACATAGTTACGACAAACAAATAAACACAAAAACGTTGCGTTTGTAAACCTCTACATTTCTATATTCACATGTGCTAAAACTATAAATACAACCAGCTTGTATAGACTAGTTGCGGAAACTGAAAACGTTACAATAAATAAATAAATATATATATATATATATATATATATATATATATATATATATATATATATATATATATATATATATATATATATATATATATATATATGTATATATATATATATATATATATATATATATATATATATATATATACATATATATATATATATATATATATATATATATATATATATATATATATATATATATATATATATATATATATATATATATATATATATATATATATATATATATATATATATATATATATATATATATATATATAAATAAATACATATATATATATATATATTTATATATATATATATATATATATATATATATATATATATATATATATGAAATCTAAGCGAAATTATTACATGCATCACATCAAATTGTGCGACATCGTTTTTAACACTATTCAATCTTGAATGAAGACATACTGCGCATTTATATTCATATTTACGTATTTTATTTCCTTGTTTACAACGATTCTCCTTTTGCAGATAATGTTGTCTTGTCATGTGTGTTAACCCCAAGGTGTAAATACTCACCTTGTAAAGAGCATTGCATGGTCGAAAGATGCTGGATGGCACGTACTGGTGTAGTTATCCCATTCACCAAGATCGTATAGATAGTAATACGCCTCGATACGCGTTTCTCCATTTTCGATAGCTACTTTAGAATACTTGTGGGGAAAGCTTTGTGCATTCTAGCAACAAAACAAAACACAAACTGAAATGATCCAGTAAAGAATAACCATTTGTGGATTTGATTAGGTATAAGTGCATAATGCAATTTGATAGTACAGATATACATGTTCATTTCATTTTATGAAGGTGAAAGTATTTTAGCTCCGATATCTTTTATGTTTCAGACATTTCCCAATATTTCTTTAAACGAGTTTTCATATGATTTCCTAAAGCATATTTAGTGTAAGATTTAGACCAGGACAACAATTTTTAAAGCAAACGGTAATGGCATTGTTCTGTTTGAGATTAATAACTTTTCAGAACTTTTACGTTATTTTAGTTTATGCTCCAAAACCTAACGTGCATTTAAAAAGATTTAGAGAAAACACCAGAGACTTTAGGCACGATGTTTTGACGTGCACTAAACAAGCTTAACAATTTTTCATAAGTACTGGGACCTGCAGAATATTGCTAAAAAGGTCACCGTAACTTACTGATAGTAAAACTTATATTATTTATAATATACCAGCTCACATTATAATCAGGTACGAGGACAGTTTGTACTCTAGTTGAATCAGTAGACTAGACTTTCTCGTGACGAAACTGTATCTTATCGACATATTGTATTAAAACAGCCGGATGTTTAGTCCCAAATTATTCTCTCAATAATGAATATATTTTGTTTTCCTTGTGGTCAGCCAAATGTATTTGATGGTCGTTTCTCATAAATGTATGTTGATAAAAACTAAACATACTATTGCCGTTTTAATCCCGACTAATATCCGCTGATTAGATGAAACCAATTATTATTTAATATTGCCTTTAACACATATTTAAGTGAGGAGTATTTAAAAATTATCAATTGCAATTATTGGGAAGGATAATAATTTCCTTTTGATGAAGAGTTTCTTGTTCTGTGCATTACTTCTTGATTTATTCGAAATATTGCTTAGGTGATATTCATGTACAAAATATAAATTTTTCAAACGCAGTCAATTATGTACAGGACCCATGAGATCACCACCTTTTATTACCTCAAAAAATATAAAAGAATGAAGGATGACACTGATTGATATTCTTGGATCCTCGATTGATTTGTAGCGGAAGTTCACCTACGAAAAACAAATACATATAAATCATATAAATGTTCATACTTTACGCTATCGGCATGAAATGTTCAAAATTATGTTTTCTGCAAATTCGTTTTCAAATCTTATACAAGTTTGACTTGTACTATTGGTAAAATATAATGGTATATGTCTTCTTGTATAACCGAAAAGTACAAAGAAAGAAACATTCTCTACCCACGTTTGCCATCAGGTTTGTCAAGAATGATAAAACATGACAGTATGAACATACACATTTAGACCATTTAGGAGAGATGGTGAATACATAAATGTTTGATTATGATTATAGCTGCGTTTAAGAAACCAAATATTATCCAGTCATGCAGTGTGTAGCCCATTACATATGAGTATTTGCTGAGGGTGTACATATATCGTAAAGGAAAATCTACAATAACTCGTATTTGTGAGTTATTTATTGACAAAATCCAGTATGGCTACATCCGTACGAGATATACAAAAATCTATCCTGTTTATATCATCCTGCTGGTGCATACATATTTCAATTTAAATCGTGTTAATGCTTTTAACTATGTACTATGCAAATGCAAAGAATGAAAATGTGTTAATTGGTTGATAATTCATTACTTACACCGTTCATAATATGTGAAAATGCTTCTCTTATCTCTTTTTTCACTGAATCATTTCTAAGTGATGGATCAATGGTTTTCTCCTTATCTGAATATCTGCAATCAGAGATATAATGCATATCTTATACGTATGTATGTGAGCATGTATAATTCTCTGTGCGACCAAAGAGACGTAACATAAGCAGCAAAGAATTGTTTTGAATGCCGTATTTTACAGGTAAGAAAGTACCGTAATAATTGTATTGCACTTTATATTTGTCTATGATGTCTGGGACTAGCTTTCGACTTGCTTGATTTTTGAATACCGACTTGAGCTGTGAGAATTTAATGCTCTGCAATGTATACAAATTTAGTATCCTACTGGATTCATCACCATTAATCCTTTCTTTCAACCGTGTTGCAGATTAGCAAATGATTGCCCTTGAAATCCATCAAAAGTTGATAGGTCACAGTTTTATTGTTTTAGACACCTCATAACTGATTAAACACGTCAACAAAGTGTTTAGTGCTCACGTTGATATATATATATATATATATATATATATATATATATATATATATATATATATATATATATATATATATATATATATATATATATATATATATAGATGCAATAAACTGACGATGAACAGTACGAAACTAGTAACTAACTAGCCTAAGCGCTTTCGACTCTTAATGAGTCTTTTTCAAAGGCAAATACAAAAGATATATACGATAAACAAATAAACACAAAAACGTTGTGTTTTTAAACCTATACATGGCTGTCTTCACATGTGCTAAAACTATAAATACAACCAGCTTGTATAGACTAGATGCGGAAACTAAAAACGTTGTATAATTAACTGAAAGTCTACAAGCCAAAGCAACATCTATTTTTACTATTTGTACATATGTAACGCAGATTATATCCCGGATATTTGATTCTATACCGGTTATTCTTATAGTAAAAATTGAAAAATAATAAGAAGATTTAGAAAATGTTAAATTTTACTAGTGCATAGTTTTCATTTTTCTAGTCTTCCTGGTTTAGACTGCTTGGTTTCAATGTTCTAAGGCTACGTATCCAGTATGATTCCTTTTCCTTCCTGGTTTCGGAACTCCAGCTGTGGTTGTTAGCAATAGCGATAAGTATTATATCACTGAAAGTGTGGCCAGGGGAGGAGAAGTGTTCTGCGAAAGGGTTTCTGTACAGCTTTTTTGTCATCCATTCAGATCTATGAAGGTTTATCCTTTTGTGTAGCTTTTCAGTTTCTCCGACGTACTGAAGGCCACAGATCTTACATGTGATGAGATAAATCACATTCTCTGTTTTGCACGTTTTGATTGGACCATGTATGTTTAGCTTTTCTTTAGTCACTGTGCTAGTGAATGTCTTGGTCTCTATCATATGTTGACAGGTTTTGCATCTTTTATCGCCACAGGTTCCAGATTGACTAGGTTTGTTTTGACTAGCGATTGGCGTTAGCTTTGCCCTGACTAGGATGTCCTTTAGGTTTTGTGGTCTCCGGTAAGCTACTACAGGTTTGTTCGGAAGTATTAGGTTTAGTATGTCTGACGATTGCACGGTTGGCCAGTGGTTTGCGATGATTTTACCTACTTTGGGATTGTCTGGGTGATAGGTCAGAATAAATGGTATCCTATCAACCTTTTCTTTCTGTCCATATCTGAGTAGGTCATCACGGTTTGTTTGCTTGGCCCTTTGGATTGCCTCCGCAATCAGGTCTTTGTCGTAGCCTCGGTAAATTAAATGTTTAGCCAGCTCTTCAGACATTTCTAGGAATCTTTCTTCGTCGGAGCAAATTCTGCGTATCCTCAGTGCCTGGCTATATGGAATGTTCTTAATGCAGTGAGGGTCAGCTCTTAGCATCGGTTGAGCGTACCCCATACCAGTAGGTACGCTTTATCGTTGATATAGAAATGAAGTGGCAGTATGGAAGAGAAATTCTGGAAGACTTCATATCCTATGCAAACAACTTCCATCCTTCAATAAAATTCACGGCAGAAATTTCCAACTCAAACCATCTTTTCCTGAACTCAACAACCAGACTGGTGGAAAACAGATTACACACAGACATCTACTCGAAACCAACCGACAAACACCAGTATCTCCTCGCAACCAGCTGTCATCCAAAACACAAAGACGTCAAACCTCCGATACGGTAACAGGTGGAGAACTTATATACGATATTACCATATGTGCAGCGATAAAAAAATAAACAAAGACGGAATTTACTTTGTGAATAAAAACACTTTCTCTAGAAGACTTTTCAAATAAACGCAAAGTACCTGATAATAAGGATCGTTCAGATAGTCGTGTGTCCCTTCACAATTTACTAGCGATCGGGTCCGCAAAATCAAAAATAAGTGATATGACAACCTCAAACTATTGATATTAGTCATAGAGCTTTAGACATGAATGGCTGAGACATCTTCATTGCTCCAAACAAAATTATTGGTTTTAATGCATGACCATGATAATGACCTCTAAGAAACAAGACCATTTGGAATACTTTCGTCTTTGTTATGTCGCTTTTTCTTTACGCTATAGGAATGCGAAATACGGTGCTATTTTATCTAGCAATAAATGCACACAATATTTATTGATGAGATTTATCAGTATGATTCTTATCAATTTTGTCCGAGTGTGCTCTCTTTCAAATGAGTTGTTAAATAACTGCTGAAAGGAATACCTGGTGCCAAATGAAACTCTCTTAGTCAAGTACTTGTCATCAGCTGTACAAGCAGTGTCTACATCGTGTTAATTGATGTACTTCATGATGTCATTATGGAGTATGGTATTATCCTTTTACACTAATATCACTCATTTAAGGTAGTCATATTGGTTATCAATTTTTTAGATGCACACCACCAGTGAAAACGTTGTTCGTTTTCATAGCAAACTCGACATGAATTTAATTATGTTTTTTCTTTAAGTTCATAAACCCATATTTATAGAGCAAATGTTTCATTTTACAGCCCTATAAATAATTCCATGACCAAATCACAACTAGTACTTGATTCAAATAACTTTTAAAAATACAGTTTATGAGCCATGGCAATTAGTTATCTCCATGATATCAAAGTTATGTGCTCTTTCACCCTTATTAATTCTCAGCTGTTTCTTTTTCTCAATTGATGAAACGTTTGAGCTTTTTCTCTTTCTTTGGATTGGTTGCTAAACTAATATCGTGGGTTGAGCGGTTTTCGCTTGTCAGTTGTAATTATTTTAATGCCAATTGCATTTCCAACCATATATCTTCTTTTTTATCTGAAATTACGTTTGCAAATATTTGTGAGTAGTTTGCAATTAGTTTGCATATATTTTTCATAATTTTGTCATTTTCATCTGCCGCTTCTCTCTCTCTCTCTCTCTCTCTCTCTCTCTCTCTCTCTCTCTCTCTCTCTCTCTCTCTCTCTCTCTCTCTCTCTCTCTCTCTCGTACTTTTAAACTTGATTTTCTAGCTCCTTATGGTCAATCTGCACTACGATTTCATCTGAAATGCTCCCACTGTTGTCTTTTTTAATCTGAATATATACTTGTCCCTTTTTCCACTGTTGACATTTGAATTTGTTTCTCCTTGTATGCGTTCTAATTTTGCAGTTGACATATTCCTAATTCTGAATTTGTATTTATATAATGTCTTTTTGAAACGGTCGTTTTATAATCTTTAGATCAGATTTTGTAATTATATTATATATATTTATGAGGCGAAATCATGTTTACTAATTAATCTAAAAGACATAGGACTCGAAAATGCTCTTTCCTTTTACGAAGATAGTTTTAGAGCTGATTTTGTAATTATATTATATTATATTATATTATATTATATAATATTATATTATATTATATTATATTATATATATATATATATATATATATATATATATATATATATATATATATATATATATATATATATATATATATATATATATTTATTTATTTATTTATTTATTTACTTATTTATTTTTTTATTTATGAGGCGAAATTATGTTTACTAATTAAACTAAAAGACATGGGACTCGAAAATATTCTTTCCTTTTACGAAGATAGTTTTATTTCTTGTTTAAACAAATAAGGTTTACGTCCAAAACTTGATATTGGGTAAAAAGCTCCAAACATTTATACTTTTTCAACATTCCAAATCGTCAAGGGTAAGATCTAAAGCAAAATACTTCACCTTTAAAACAGGCAAACAATGTTGATTAGCTAACAAAATAAGTTTATATTCCAAAATAATTTTATATATTTGAAGTATCTCTGAATTCGAATCTCTGATTAGCGCACAATTTCTTTTACGACTTACGATCAAAACCTAAGTAATAGTAAGCAGCGAAACATATAAGTGTTATAAATTTGATGAATAATTTAGTCATCAAAGTTATTTTAAAAAAATTAGAGGATATTCAAACGCTATGATTTGAATCCAAAACAATTTTGAAAAGTTTCTGCACGATTCTATCTATCTATCTATCTATCTATTTTACGATCTATCTATATATCTATCTAGAGTCTTTCCAGATATTTGAATGTACTTGTCCGCCAACATTCCTTATATATCACAAATTCATTATCCATTTGTCCTTTCAATGAATTCACCTTAGCCCCATAGCAATAGATTAGTCTAAAGAGCATTTTATAATTCCAACACATAACCAATAACAAATTCTTCCTTCAAAACGTATCTTAACACAAGATTAAATTCGTATGATGAATGTGATATTACAGTAAGAAGATATGAAATAATAATGAAATAATTCTCCAGTGTACCTGCTTATAAACATCCATAATGAGTAAAAACGTATTTTGAATGAAACTTTAACAAAAGGAAGTTTGTGAGTCACGTAATTACCATTCAAGTAGACTTTTATGACGTATCGATCATATGCTTATCTATATAGGTCTTAAGATAAGCAAGGTCAAAATTCGTGAATTACTAGTAATTATTGATGTATGTGGTCATAATAATCTCAATCAACTTTTAAGGCAGAACACTTCCTATTAAACCTTTGGGGTTTTTTACCTTGAAAATTTGAGAAGGATATGCAAGGATTCTTTCTACAATTTCTAAATATTTTTATATTTTTGTACGAAATCTCATATCTTCAAAATGTCTTATTTAAACACATCATCAGTAGTACATTGTTGTACCGACACCAATTTGTGAACTTCAAGAGGTCTGCCAATACTTCCATTTTGTAATAATAAAATCTGTCTCTCTTTTCGATACAAAGTAGTCATCATTGTTTTTATTTAGAAAAAGTTGTACTACCATAATGTTTCACGTAACATAATTACTGAACTTGCGATTAAAGGGGTACGATATGTTTCCTTTGCCAGTTCTGATGCTCTGAGGTTCATTTGTATTTTTGCTTTGCCTTTCAGCTTTTAATTCTCTCCCTCTTTCTCTCTCCTCTCTCTCTCTCTCTCTCTCTCTCTCTCTCTCTCTCTCTCTCTCTCTCTCTCTCTCTCTCTCTCTCTCTCTCTCTCTCTCTCTCTCTCTCTCTCTCTCTCTCCATTTAGACTTGTATCTCCTCTCATCTACAAGTTGCAAATCCACAATTTCTTTCTAAAATTGGTGTTTTGATATTTCCAATTCGTATTGATTATTTAACTGTAAGTCTCTTAATTTCTTATCAAGAACCTAGACAGACTTTCTAATCAAGCACGTTATTTCCCCTACCCCCGATTTTCCTACCGAATTCTTAAACAAATCATTTTCTTTATTGTTTTATAAAAGGTGCTTTTTCTTCCGAAACAGCCAATGTCTAGCAAGGTCAAGTAAACTGATCATGTTTTATAAGATTTAACATCTTTTGGGTAGGGACGGAAACATAATTACTAAATTAGATGACGTTGAGAATGTTTCTTTGTTCCACTAACTTTTTTAAATATGTAGATTTAAAATTCTAAATGAAATCAGTGTAAACGTCCAATTCAATTTTAATTTATCAGAAGCATATAAAAAACTTTCGACCCGGATCTGGCTCCGATTTCTGCTATGATTCCTTGGGTTTCAATAAGAAAAATAAGAATCAAAAGAAACTGAACTTGAAGCACAAATTAAAACGTTTGTTTATCAGACCCTTATATACAAGCTCAATGCTCAATGCATAATAAAATGAGAGCATTAGGGGTCAAATGCTCTCTTTTATAGCGGTCTTAGTTTTAGATAAGAAGTCGGAACCATGAAGTCAAAAATCATTATATGATTATGTGATTATTATTGTTAACGTAGCTTTAACAATTTTTCAGTCATATCGCTACGATATCTGCATTGTGGCAGTAAATAGTGATGTCTAGCACTGGGAGTTCATGCCGCAGACATGCAGTGCGATGTCCCACCCAGTCACATTATCCTGACACTAGGCCAACCAGTCATAACACTAGCTTCTTAGTGCTGAGCGTCATTCGAGGTAGCTGCTAGTACCATTTTTTAAAATCTTTGGTACGACTCGACCGGGGATCGAACCCACGACCTCCCGCATCTAGTGCTAACGCTCTAACCACTAGGCCATCGAAGCGGTTAAAAATTATCAGTAAATAGTGTTACTATCTTTCTAACATGAACTTGTTACATAAACATAATGTTTGAACATTTCATTCGGTTAAACTATTACGCATATTTACGGATAAACTATGGATTTAGAGAGCACTTACAATTTTAATACTCCTGAATCTATCAGTACAGCGACCTTGACATAGTAGTGTTCCTTCAACTGACGATTTTTATCTGTGGATATAATTTGGAAATAAAAAATTTTATTCTATACAGTTCAATTATTAATTTAGATTGCATTGATGAAATAATGTTTACAACAGTTTGTATGCATATTGCTATGCTATTGCATGCATATTGCCATAAGGCATGTAATGGTCAATAATATTACACGGAAATGATATTCTTTATATGAATTTATCATTCTTTAATAGGAGCTATCAGACCATCTTCATATCTGATAGTATTGTACCATCCTCTCAGCTTCTTTCATAGTAACTATTCTCACCTGTTTCCTCTCGATCACGTAATATTTCAACATTTCCAGAATGATTTAGGCGACTAAAGTGGTTTTGCTTTTCCAGTCCTGTGAAACCTTTGGAAAGAGTCTGATGTGTCTTTGCTTGGTTGGTCCCTCTAATTATTGCTGTATCAGAAACATAATATACTTTTATCATATAAAGAGAGCGTTAGATAAGGTAAAATTTATATTATTTATATTAATGCGTTTCGTTATGTCATTTTCTCTTCATGCATGCAAGGAAATATTTAATAGGAATTTAAGCCGGAGTTTTCAAACTTTCCCCAAAGATCATTCATTTTGCAACTCAATAGAAACAAATTAAGTCAGATATGTTTAAATGAATTATAGTAATGATGTGCCCAACTGAAATTAAAACAAGTACTTTAGATGAGAAAAGAAAAGAAATTATTGTTTATATGTAATACCGTTTTCATTTCCCGTATTACTGAACCTTTGCACAATATCTAATTTTCTATAAGACACATGCTAAATATGTGTCTGAATATGTCATTTAAAAAATAATAGTTTATGTATATGCAATAATATCACACTACAAACCTATATTTTTGTCTAACTTTTCTAGCTGGAAATTGTTTTGGTTCAAAAGAAGATATCGCTTGCCAATAAGATCCGGAATTTCCATGAGGTGTCCAGATGAGTCGGCAGCTGGTTGAAGATCGTAACTATTGTCTTCTATTTGTAAATTTCCGTTCTAGGGTTTGGAAAACATACGAAAAGGAAGTAAATATGTAATGCAATAGATATTACACATGGATCACTTAGTATCACTCCTTATATACTACTATGCTTTATAATCCATACACATGTGTCTGAAATGTTAACTGCAAATGTAACAAAATTGAAACGGCGATTGAAAGATTTGAGTTAATGGTAAATCAATATTTATTATTGAACCTATAACGCATAAAAGCTGTAATGATGTACCTATACTGGACGAAAAATTGAAACAAACAAAATACCTAATTCAACCAATGCTTATGCATAACGTATATACAAAGCTATGAAAATATATAGTGGTTAGATGTATACGTGAGAAGGAAGTAATGATTAACCAATGCCTATATAAAACGATATATATATATATATATATATATATATATATATATATATATATATATATATATATATATATATATATATATATATATATATATATATATATATATATATATATATATAACTGACTTGTCTTTTAAACACGTGATTAAAAGTATAAGTATGTATACGAACCTTAGTTTTAAACATTTACCTTTAGATATATTTGATAGAAGATGTGTTTTTGTTTGCCAGCAAAAGACATGCATGTAACGAGTTTAATATCATGTATGAATTGCGAGCGCTATATTGGCTTTTCCCGATGTTAAACTCTTTCATCATACTTCTCTCATATATCTTAGTTAACTAGCTACTTTGCATGGCATACAAAATTCTCTAGAACTTATTACGCATAAACATAACCCAATAGATAATATATAAGAATAGTATCAACTATTGCAAATTATTCTTGTTCAGTTGAGTATTAAAGTCCTGAAATTCTGACATTGCCAAGGTAATAGGAAACAACTTAAACACGCAAAATAAATGCATCAGCTATAAAACATTAACTATTTCTAGTGTTATGTATATTTAAGTTATTTGCTTGTGTTAGTTTTGTTTTATATTACTTTATTTTTTATTTTGATTGCATGCTATTACAATGAGAGGTTTATTTTCTGGATTTGGAATTTTTTGGGGAAAATTCAGTTCCGTTCTTTTTGATCTGATAAACAGTCAGAAGTTTGAAAGTTGTATCCTTTACTGACCTAGATTCAGAGTGATTTTCAGCTTTGTAGTAAGCAAAATTTTATATTTTGTTTATATTATTGAATCTTAGGGTAAGATTTGTTCAGTACAATTAAAATTAGTCCAATGCGGAGGTGAAATCTGGCATATAATTTTGCTACGTCTCTTGAAAGAAAGTGATAAGGTGACCTTATTAGGTGATCCGTTTTGCTAATTAGGACTAAAACTGATGTTTCGTAGTGATTTTTGGTCAGCCTTAATTCACACCGTTAATTTCAAAGGCGTCTTTGATATTGGCAGGTTAATTTGCATTTTTCTATATTTCAGAATTAAATGTTATTTCCATAGAAATTTTATCCCTTGTTCTTCCGCATTCTTGGGCAAAGACATTTTTTGAAAATTATTCGGAATTTCATAACTCAAATATTGTTTTTGGTGATTTAACAAGGAACTAATGAAGCGACATCACAAAGCAGGTTAAAGTAGACGTCGTCGCGTTCCTTGTTGAAATTTCATACGGATTAACCCTAACTTCGTAATCTAATTTGATGACTCCATAGATTTAGGTGGAATGAATAGTGATGCAGAATAAATACAACCATTCACCCTATTATATCATGTTAAAATAACTAATAGAAAAATGTGAGAAATAACAAGCGTTGCAAACTTCAACATGTAAATAGCTACAAATTAACGTGTTCATTCCTTAGAATAAAAAAGACGAAATAATATGGTCCGCTATAAAACTGTGTGTCAGTGTGGTTTAGATTTTTAACGTAGCTTTAACATTTGTTTCGGTCACATCGCTACGATATCTGCAATGTGACAGTTTATAGTGATATTTAGCACTGGGGCATCATGCCTAAGACATTATCATGATGTCTCACCCAATCATATTATCCTGACACTTAGACAACCACTCCTAACACTTACCGCTTAATGCTGAGCGCCAAGCAAAGAAGCTGTTAGTAAAATTTGTTTAATTGTTTGGTATGACTCTAACCCAAGAGCTGCCGCATCCAAAGCCGACGCTCTAACCACTAGGCCAACACAGCGGTCTAACGAATGCTAACACCCAATACAAATCAGATTACATAACATGTATCCATATTGTTTGGTGTGGAGAATGACCTAAAGTTTGTACTAGAAGCTATTATTTTATAACTTTTACAGCAGAAATTATAATCTGATCAACGACCTAGATTCAGAAAGAAACCAAATGGTGCGTATGCCGGTTTTTAGGCTTACTAGTTCTAAATTCACCACGCACAACTCTGATGCAAACTAAGATATGCAGGTTACCAGAGAGCTCATGTACAATGTATTTGCAATAGCGCACTTACGATGACTCTGTCGCATTGCTGATTTAATCTTTTGACACATCTGACAGTCATATATGCACCGTGCTCCATGTCCTGGTAGTAAGCAACATCCTGTTTTAATTAATACGTGAAAATTTAAATCAGCAGGCAGGAATGCAAATTGTTGCTTTTCCAACCGGTATATATTGTGGAGAGTAGATATGTTGACTACATTTAGATTGTCACTTTGGCATAGTATATAGGTTGATAAATGTGTGAGTTTACTTTGGATTAGTTTATTTGTTAAGTAGCTTTTGTACAAGTTTTATGGCAAGGAATAACGTCTGGAAGCTGTTATTTATGATTATTAGGGACGGTATGTTAGATTGATTTACAAGATGCTTGTCATGGTATGAAGATGTAAGAGGTCTATACTTTAACAGCCATGATAATGCATACAATTGAAGAGAGAATCATGTAAACGTTTCGAAAAGTACATAGGGCTTAAATTTGTGCCAAATCAGATTTATACTAAACAATATAGATGCATTTCGAGTTAGGAAACATTATCAATGTGAAATGAAACCAAAATATATCATTCAAATCTTATTGCATAATATAGTAAACTATAAGCAACAGTTAAGAGCTGGGTTAAAACCGCTTGAAGTGCTTGCTGCATCTACCGCAAAGATATATGAATGCAAATAAGATACTATCAAAGCAAGATACATGATTACTTTACAGAATTATCACGAGTTTAAAGCGTCGATATTCGAATACAATTGCAATAAAAGAATGAATAAAATCAGCAATACATTAGAGAAACATTTCTTAAGACGCATCTTAAAAGAATGTTCTTAACAAGGAGCATATCGCTAACAAAGGAATCTAACTGACGAACAGGTTAGCATTTAACGCGCTACACTATATAAAGGAAATCAACGCTTGCGTATAGTTGTATCTCGATAATGGTATTTTATTCAATAGATTAAATCATGTTTTTTTTCTTTTAAAGTTTCATTCTAAAATAGAGTTTGCAATAATTAAATGTCATGTCTGAAAAGATATATATTATGTAGCCTAATTCTTTTTTAATATTTCTTTACAGAATAATTAAAGTGGAGAAAATGAGTCTGAGAAAGCGAATTAATGACATCAAATATGATTTGGGTGACTTATGCATTTTTGCTTTGAAAGATGTTGCTTGAATTGATCCACCAGGTCGGACAACCAAATAAATAGGTTTTTCTTTTCTTTGGATTTACCTTATTTTGTGATACCAACCGAGTAATGTGCGATATATATTGGCTTCCAAAAGACGTTTCAACACTTGTGAGTTTTCTTAAAGATATAAAATTATAATTTATGTAACATTTGTAAACTTAACGTCAGGCTTATACTATCCTTTGATTTTAGTTGTTCTACCAAAGAAAAGCAAATAATTGTGAAAACTGCTATTAGCATCAATTAATCAACCTTAGAACGCTGTTAAGTATAAACAGTTTTCAGAGAGGTAAAACAAAAATGTATTGATGGTAGAGTAAAATAAATTATTTGTATGACCATGGAAGTTTATTGCTAGAACGGTTGTGTGGAATACAAGCGTGGTCATAGCTCACAGTGTTACATAGAGATTACGATGCTAGATTTGTCCATTTTGTTGTTAAAATATCCTATAAATATAAAGATTTATGAGTCATATTTAATTAGAATAGCTTATAAAGAACTACAATAGTTACGATTGGAAGTACAGCATAATTAAACTAATACCTGAGGAATTACAGTATAATAAAAAATCTACAAAATATACTAAGATCATCAGCTACTCAGCATAACTAAGAATAATTCATGGATAATATGTTTCGATTAAAAGCAAAACCTTGTGGTTCGTATATGATAACAACAACATCAAAACTAATAATAATAATAATAATAATAATAATAATAATAATAATAATAATAATAATAATAATAATAATAATAATAATGATAATAATAATAATAATAATAATAATAATAATAATAATAATAATAATAATAATAATAATAATAATAATAACAGTAATAATAATAATAATAATAACAGTAATAATAACAGTAATAATAATAATAATAATAATAATAATAATAATAATAATAATAATAATAATAATAATAATAATAATAATAATAATAATAATAATAATAATAATAATAATAATAGCGTGTATTTAGTATAACCCCTAATAGTTAGAAACTCTAAGCGCTTTGCAATAGTTGATAACATAAAACCATAATCATTGACAAGATTACAAACACAACACATGCCAAATATAATTACAGCAGTAAAAATTACGCACTCTTTAATTATCTTATTCTAGTCAATCGGCGCGTTTGAAGAGCACAATGCAGTGAGATGCCAGTGTCTTTTAGCCTAACATCGATGGACAATTTGTTCCACTCAGATGGGTCATATTATGAAAGAGAACGTTGTCTTTATGGCTTCGTTTGGACATTGGGAACAATAATAATATATAATTAGGGAGAGGAGCATACTTTCAGGGATTAGCCATTTTAAGGTAATATAGACATTAAACTGGAGATAGTCAAAGAAACGTAGCAAAATGAATATATATATATATATATATATATATATATATATATATATATATATATATATATATATATACATATATATATATATATATATATATATATATATATATATATATATATATATATATATATATATATATATTGTGTATATTCACAGATCAATTGGATAGCCAGTGACGATTACGTAGCAGCGAGTGGTTTGCTCAGTTTTTTCCTTTCTCAAACGGTGATCAGAATAACCATATTTGGAACAATATGGCGGTTTTGTTGCAGATATTGAGATGAATCAGAATGCAATTAAGTACAACTGTCTAATTTTGAAAGTACTAAAAGCACCCAATTGTTTAGTTGCATAAATTGAAAGAAACTTGGAGCTGATGCTATCAGCACAGATATATGCAGCTTTGCACATATTCATTACATGAGACTGTACAGTTATGAGTTAGATCTGTTTATCATACTGATTGTGCACATTTAAGATTGTTATTACTAATACACATTGCGTCAGGAAACACGTGTGAATGTCATTTTATTTATGTAGTCATTAGGATGAGGTGTCAATTTTACCATCATACATTTGAAGCTTTACGTAATCCCTGATATCGTTCAGGAATTGCACTTATATAGGCCCTGGATGGTAGTTGCAGCTTCAGTTAGGCAAACTTAATTTGCAGATTTGCATGTTATATACGTGCAATTGGTAAGACGCAGTATGCGAATCTATGACGCATGAGCGTGTCTGAGTGTGTAGGGTGATGAGAACTGTACAACCAAATTAATGGCCAATTGAGCTGAAGTCCTTTTCATTTGCGAACAGTCTTTTCTATGTTTACTAAATTGGACTTAAACCTTGGTAAGGATGCAAAATGAATACCAAATAAATGCCGGAGATACTGAAGTAATAAATCATGGACTACTGTGTGAGATGCTGTAGAAAAATCAAGAAAGTTGTGGACTGTAATCGTTTCTTCCATCTAACTCAGAAATATAACTGTTAAGTACTCTCAAAATGGCACGGTGTAAGTAATATCATTATATGTTTAGATAGAAAGACTATATGACTTCCGTTGATGTTGAAGATGGGATGAAACAAATTATTCTAAACTTGTTGACAAGGCATAGAGATTGGAAGCCTAATGGTAATCCTTTCGTTCATTATGATCAGGAGTGAGCTATTTCAGCAGAGGCTTGAAAAAAAACAGTTTTCAAAAATGATACGTGTCTACAGGATGAGAGAGAAGCATTGGAAACATCGTATATTTTTGTCTACTTCTCCGTCATTTGTATAAACAGTTTTTCTTTGGCTAATATTCCTGACTATGTTATTTATGTAAGAACTGTTATACTTTGTATCTGCTTTAGTTAGATACTGCTACGGTTTCTAATCTAATTTAGCACGGTTATTGTTTCTGTTAATTTTAAAACATTATTCATTTAAATACATATCTTGTTAAATTATATTGTATCAGTATAAAACAATTTATTTGATTCTTAAAAAAATACCAAAGAGTTATTATTGAATAACGTTTACAGCTGTAGTTTTCCATCGTCAAATAAATAAAGCATTCATACCTCTCTTTCCAAATTGGTAGCTTTCTTCAGGACTGATCGACCGACCTTCATAGTTTGCAGAACATAAATTTCAGCATTTGGATCAATCTCATAATTCCTCTTCAAGTTTAGGGTCATTTCATCTGATCCCCTTCTGAGATGAAAGGTCAACTGAGCAGGTAGGTGAGGATCACCAAGAGACCTTTTATGAGGCTGGATTAGTGAGGTCGCGTCTTTTACCCAGACTGTTTCCGGACGCGTAGGTACTGTCAAAATGGAGAGTAAGTAATGGTTCACAATACAAAGTCAGCAAACAATGAACGAGCACATCAACAACATTTATTTTGTCGGTGATCTGTTATTTTCCGTCAGATAAACAAAATAAGAATAAATAAAGAAACACGTTGATCGGAAGTGACCATGTTTCCTCACGAATATTCCATACTTACTGTTCACGTTCAAACTATTGCAAAATCAAGTTTTGTACTGTTAGGGTGTTGTTGCTACAAGAGATACTCTCTTGAATATATTATTAGCTGGGGATAAGATGTGTTCGATGTCTTACACAAAATGTTTTAATCTAACGTTGAGCAATTTAAATCTCGTAATTATTCTTCAACAATTAACAAAATGATGAACGTTCTAAATCTGTTGAATACGTTTTTCCTCTTTTAAATTGTTACTTGAATGAATAATGTAAAAGCATGCATGTCACATCTTATCTAATGTTTTTTATCAATAGATATACATCGAGTTTTTCCGAACAAAATAAACTCTTTTCACAAGTTTGAATGATATAATTCAATGAACACGATCAAATGACATATTGCCATTAAATGTTCATTATGAGGGTAGTTAAAAATGATTGATATATTCATGTCTGCTAATAATGCTACATGAGTTAGAAGAATATTATCCGTTGAATCTAAATGGAAACATGTTCTAAATTTCAGCATTAAATATTTATAACTTTATTTAGTATGGAACAGATATTTGTAACTCATTATAAGTGATTTAATATCGGTCGGACCTTTTTATAGTATATTTAGTTATATGTCATCCATTCAAACTGTTCACAGATGAGTCAACACAATATATCAATTAGTAATGTGTGAAAAACTATGTGGAAATGATCAAGTCCAAATGTAAAGACGAAAACCGAATCTTTAATTTGGCATTCTTGCCAAAAGATAAAACTTCAAAATATCCAAATCTTAGAATGCGGCAACTATACATATTAAGACCTATTTTGCCTAACAAAAGAATACCTTAAAATAATCCGAATTGTGAGAAACCAGCTCTGGTCTTTTTTGTATATTACAATCCATTCATGCTATTTTTATGAATTGGTACATAGCTCTATGCTCTTTATAAAATGATATTTTACAATGGATACAACACCAATAGAGACAAAGATATCATTCATAATTCAGAAACAAGAGCATTATCTTTTGATTGAAAACAACATATAATTATTCTGATAATTCGGGATCGAAACCAACATATCTATACATGTAGTATTGTAGATGCTAGATACGTTGTTTCAGTTTCTCTCTTTGTCTCTTTCTGTCTCTGTTTCTCTCTCTCTCTGTATCTCTCTGTCTGTCTCTCTCTGTCTGTCTGTCTGTCTCTCTTTCTCTCTCTCTCTCTCTCTCTCTCTCTCTCTCTCTCTCTCTCTCTCTCTCTCTCTCTCTCTCTCTCTCTCTCTCTCTCTCTTTCTATTCGTTTGTGTTCTTGTGCAAAGAACGTTTCCTAAACTAGCTTAAATTATTTTAGTTTGACATCGGTCTTTTCCAATATCCAAACACTTTGTCACGAGTCAAATGTTATCTAACATTTTGTTGTCAAGAGCATATCTGACACGTATGTAATATATCTCTATAGCACTGTGATGATATTTTTCAAAGCAAATAGTTTAAAATTCATTATAATTGGATTTTATCCGTCACTACACGATACCTTGAACTTGGGTGATGTAAAATGTTCGTTATAATTCCGAATGGAACAGCTTGTACTTTTGAAGATAATTTTTTTCATGTAATCATGTACATGTCCCCGTAACACCAACTATAATAAATATTTTGTAAAGTATAATTGTCTAAGCCATTAAACACAACTAAAATAGTGCAGTTGTCTCTGATATGCTGAGTAAAATAATTCACGCTGGTGTTTTTCTTTTTGCCGGCCTCAAGAAAAGGCGAGCTAAATTAGACTTTTGTCTAGCATTACATCAACGTATACTACGACATTATTAATGAATCCACCTAAGTCATCTACAGATGGAGTTTCATTAATATCTGTAATAAAATCAATAATATACTTATTGTATACGTCAAATAATTTTGAACTTTGCTTAAAATCTTTACATTCTTCGTACCATTGTTGGTCATCTACAGATGACGCTACTAAATATAATTTATTCCAACTGATTTATCGCATTATATGATTAAGCATAATTGTGTCTTTCCAGATCCGGATCGGCCTATTATATTTATTCTGAGAGAATTTAGTAACGCTCGATAGTGCCTTATTGACTATTGTTTTCGTGTCGCTGAAAAATCAATTATATTCATATAAAAATGATATGAGTTAATATTGTGTTCGATTAAGAGCATTAACAAATAACGTTAACAACAAGGAATAAAAGACGCGCACTTAGAGGGATGTGTGTGAAATACAGTACAAAAAATACAAAATTATTTCCGCGTCGCTAATAACGCGTGGTGTTGATATCGCTGCTTGATTAGGGAAATTGCTAGGAGCTCCATGGGCTAAAAATCCCGGCGAGAAACACCTTCCTGGATATAATTATTGTGGTTCTGGAACTCGTCTTGATTTCAGACTCGATGACCAAGAACCATCGAAACCTGGAGAGTGTCAAGTAAATAAGTTTGATCAAGCGTGTCACAGTCAAAAGTAAAGATTTGCAACAACTACATATTGCTGCTGTAAAGTTGATTCATGCGTTAAATTCCATAACTGTTAAATCTCTCAGAGAAAACCTCGCTATCTTCATAGTAAAATCTTCTAATAAAGGAAAAACAATGCTAGGGGCTGGTAACTAATGAACTGATTACTATAATGGAATTTGTTTATTATTCCCCGAGAGGGTATTGGAGAGATGAAGCAGCGATTAGTAAATTTGCTGAAGCAGCAAACTTTTCACGCGATGTGCCTGCAGCGTTGATAGAATGACAGGAAGTATATAAAATCTAACGACGTCCACCTAAATTAATTCAATACAATCATTTAGTTGTCAGCTTCACTAATAGAAGTTCATCAAAGAGATATATTACTTTTGCCATTAAAATTGGCATACCTATATACACATACAAATAAGAGTTAACTGTCGTTGACGTTGCGAGTAGATAGCTATAAGCAGAATAATTATCAACAAAAACAGCAACTAAAGTTACATCTGCGTTTGAAAGAATTTATCACCCAAGCCTCTTGCGATGGCCACATCTATTACAGTTTGATCCTGGAAAAGAATCTTCTGGTCAGTGTTATCGTTAATGAAGAAGTATAACCTTAAAATCAGACGTCGACACACATAAACTGATCGTGGTCGGGCAATCGTTGAAGGATTTAATCAAAAACTTGCTTTGCGGTTACTCGGATATGAATATATAAATAAATCTCCGCTGCCTTTAAGCACAAGGATAGATCTTGTGAATAGGTTGCAATGTTGCCAAGTGTGAAAGCTGCATTGAATAAGGAAATTACCCGTAGAACTTCTATAAAACCTTCTAATGTGATCCCAAAAAATATATACCGCTAAAACGTGAATCTTCTTCTCAACCAGTAGTACTAGGCAATGTTACCGAGAGATATTTATATCAACCTGGCGAACTTGTAAGAGGCAAAAAAGAGCAACTGATCCTATCTGGAGTGAGACCACACAAAAAATTTCCAGCGTGGTAAGGTCCACAGGTAGACTTGCTACCTACAGATGAGATTCAACTGCTCTTCTGTATGAATTTGTACACATAAAGTTACAAATATTTAAATGATAAATTGTCTTGAATTAAAACACTGCAACAACATTACTACATTACAACTTGCACAATAATTATTATATAGATGTCTTAGCGTTATAATAAATTCAACATCTATATCAATATGGCGATTATATTTTGTCGGATTGCTTATAGCTGACTAAATTTTATTGATATCGATTTTGTTAGTGATTTCTTAGGTTTTTACGCAATCCATGATAACCTTCTTTAATTGATATGTTCTTATGACTCTAGACACTGCGAGATAAACTAAATTTGATCACTCAATCCGATCATCGACGTCCCAAATGTTTGTATCAGTAATAGTTAGTCCAAGTGACGAGTGAATCGTTTTATATCGTATCCTAACGTCCACGGCGATTTATCCATATTTAAAGCGCTTTCAACAGTATCAACAAATAAAAAAACAATATCATTTAGCATAAGAATTTGTATTCCACCGCCAGGAATCTAAACATCAACATTTTGTTTTCTAGTATCTGCTGAGCGGTAACAAAAAGATGCGGGTAGTTTTGATTTTTTTTATTTATGTAACGGAGATAATTGTTCTTGAGGTTTATCGTGATCTATTTTCTTCCTGCAACCATAAAATCTCTATAAAGTCCAGACATCATTATAAGTACATTCTGGAATTACTTTACGCATTACCTCACCTTGTGTTTTATCTGTTTGTAGTTGCATTAACTTTTTAAACTCTGTAAAGGGTTTATTAATAGCTCCGTCGTCATCAGTTGTTTCTTCATAATAATCTGCAGATGTTTTCCGGCCATTCATGTGAAGACGATCCAGTAAAGGGTGGTGGATGACCATGCTCGCCACACATTATCACAGGATTATTCTTTAATAAGAGCCAATCAATAAATATTTTAATAACTCATGCGACACCAAGAATATCGCATCCCAGATTCTAATTTTCGAAATGTATTTTTCACCCATTCGTGACGGGGTCCATACATCTTCGAACTAAGCGATGAAACTATGATATTTCCATGATAATATGCCTGACGAGATTGTGCGTCGGCGTCTAAACAATCGTATCACAACAATTACTAATTAATTAATCTCATGTGTTGTTTTACCTTAACCTCAACACCCATTAAGATAAATAGTTTTATATTCAAACACAGGATCATATGGAGATGGTGCCAATGAATTTTATACCTGATTATTATTTTTGTAGTATGTCTCTGTAATTTCCACGTCGACAGATTCAGAATAACTAAGTATATATTCATGTTTTATTCTCAATTCACCCCCATGCTGCATGATTGTTTAAACGTAATTTTTTAAAGAAAAAATCCGCATAATTGTTTCTATAAAATGAATTTGTCGCGACTCTGCGTAACGAGGAAATGTGTTATCATTGATAATAGATTTGTCGAAACATATGCTAGCATCAAAAATATTAAATGAGTAAACTGCAGTGACTCTCAATCAGGAAAGCTCAAAATTGTGCCTAAATTTTTTCTGTATGATAAATAAGCAATTCTGCAACTTATAAATATGTTTTTCTCCGTCGTATTAGCAATTATATAGTTCAGCATCGTCCATAATTAATCTAGTACACATTTGATTATGATACTGTGATCCACCTGGTATAAATTTACGACAACTTTTCTGCCGAAATCTTCTGCAAATTTATCATCACTTTCTCTCACGATTTCACGTACAATTTTAACAGTATCATCTTCAGGATTAATATCGAATGTGTCAAATTCTAGCAAATTTGTTCCTGCACGCGGTATGTTATGCTTCACTTACGCGTAACGATATTACAATTCCAGCATCAATCATAAAATGCAATAGTACTATTGGAAATCAACAGTTATCTGAAAAATATCTTCCAAACCAGGCATTAAACAATCAGATGGAGATCAGATCATCACTCGAACGACTCTACTCAGGCAAATTCTGTTAAATCAAAATCTGGATGATGTCCGTCTATTGCAATTCTAGTCATTTCGTGTGTTGGATGTCCAAACCTGTTAAAATATTCAAAACATTCTCCGTGTCCAAGAAATCTTCCAGGATAAACACGCTATCATATCAAGTAAAGATAGCGTCGTTGCAATCATACTTAGTATTCCACAATCCGCCATGTCGCTATTCGATTCAGCTTTTCTGGACATCTTCAAGAATTTCCGTTCGTGTCAGTTTCCATGAGTTTCCTGAGCAGCGTGATCAGCGACTGATGGAATTATAAAGCATTTTTTATTAATTATTCAGCTTTAACATCATCCAATGAATACCAAGAAAGATTGGTGTCATCATGGAGCGATTCTGTACAAAAAAGAACCAAATTTAGATCATACAAACAGATCATTAGGATCATATTACGAACTTTGAAACAGCCAAACAGAAACAGGGTCATTTTTACTGATATCAGCGCTATCATCAAATACATAACAATTAAAAAATTTAACAATTATATCTCGTTTAAATATTGTTATTGCTACAGTATATGCATGTGCGTTATAATCAATAATATCTATCGAAGCTCCTCTGGATTCATATTTTGATTTGTACAAAATCTCTCTTGTTACCGTCTTCACTATCATTGGTAATTTTAATTTCTATCCTAGCTCAGCAACGCCGCTGATAGACGTTCCGGTATCTATAACTGTTTCTGCCCAAGTATTTAATTTACTATGTTGTAAATCTGTTAAACCGTTTCCCAGAATCGCGTTAGTGGAGTGTTCTATAACTTGCTCAGGTACACAATTTATCCCTGACAATTTCACAGGTTTAAGATTCCCAACGTTAGGTTTATCATTTAACGGATATAGTGCTTAAACAAAGCATAAGTTGGCTAATAATACGGTTTGTAAATACCAGTCAGTATTCCTGCTTAGGAATGTTCACCAAGGACAATAGTATTTCCAGGCTTTGGGACTAATCCAAATATTATCGTCGGTCTTTCAAATAACTTTTATAAAAATAAAATATCTCCGAACATCAAATAAGTCACTAATATCTCTTCATCGTTTTTCATTCATCACATAGACAGTATCTTCAATTCTGAGCCGCATCTCATCATCGTCGCGAAATTCCTTTTTTTCCTTTATGGATACGTTTAGTTATATCCTCATTCGTTAAAGCTAGACTCTTCATCCAGAACTAAATTTATGTTTTGGTAGGCTGTCAAAATCTAATCTAGTAGCGGCAGGTTCAATTGAGGATAGTTCCTGAATATTATAATTAAGGCAAATATGTACTTAAATTAAATTGTATTCACATATTTGACTCAAATAAATCATTGTCACTGGCTTAAAATCGGACATACATCTCTATGTGAGAAATTTGCGTAAACGAGTTCTGCAGTTATTATATTCAGAGTATTACATACGGGAGTTTAAAACCAAAACCGTGTATCCGGTGTGGTGTTGGAGTCAGAGGAAAAACTCACAAGTGTGCGCAATGCGAAGGTGAAAAATACAGAGTTGAGACGATAATTTTATAAACAAGCAACACCTTAGCGGAATCTCTTATAAAAACTGAAAAAGATTATCTGGCTAGAATTTCAAACTTATGATTTAAGCAAAAAACAAAGTATATAAATGGAGCAAATATCCAATCATCTCAAAAAATGAAGCGCTCGTGAAAGCACTATCAGAAATTGCAGATTGAAAACAAAACAATCGGTAGTGTTGACAAATTTGCTTCTTAGATTTAATTCAACTGGAAATAAATTATCTGTCACATAGATTTGTCTTCGAATATTTATTTGGTCTAAACAATGATGGACATGTAATCTATCACATAAGTGGCGAAAAACTCGATAATTCACTCAACAATTTACGAATTATCACGCAAAGTGAAAAAGCAAGTCAGGAAATAATTGTGGTGAAAGATACACAAGGTATGTTAAATCTGTAAATACAGAGACTGGGCAAGAAATTATGTTTAAGTCAATTTTTACTGCTAGTAAATACTTTAATAAAACATCTAATTCAGTAAAACGAGTGACAGTTTGCGTTACCAAATGTGCCTTCCATTTCAAATTTGGAGGTCGGATCATATTTCAGTATGTTCCTGTAGTATTAGATGATCAAGCACAACTGAGTCTAGCATAAACCCTAATAAATATTGCAGTTGTTGTACGTATACTATTGCATCCCAAACGCAATATTATAATACATACGCACCAATATTAAGTATTTGTACATGGTACTGTTTATTATTGTTCATTTAGCAAAAACGTCTTATGCAATTGGCGCATTATTCAAAACATATTGTAGATCTGAGAATATGTATTTTTTATGCGTTTTTTATGGCTGTCCGTTTTAACTGTTGGCTCAATAATAACAAATAAAGAAGTATCAGATTTATAAAATGAACGACATATCGTCATTTGCGGAAAAACCACATTTATTATATAATTATATGAAATGTGGTGATTCAACAAAGACATATACAAGAATCAGCATAACAATATAACCTGAGAAATGAGGGACAATTCTTCCCAAGTTAGACATATTGCAATGCTAAGAGTTTGTATATTATCCACTAACGGTTTCCTTCAATGATAATTCTTCGATTGCGAATCGGCAACTGTCCGATATATAACTAAAATTGCCGATTCGTCAAACACAGATACAGAGATCAGAATAACAAAAGAATCTTACTATGTTAATAAACCTGATAACAAACAGAATAATAATCTATGCCTGCGAACGGCTTCCTTCAATGATATATATATATATATATATATATATATATATATATATATATATATATATATATATATATATATATATATATATATATATATATATATATTCCTTCACTGATATATATATGAAGATTTATCATTGAAGGAAGCCGTTCGCATGCATATACATATAATAAAAATGGCGATTCGCCCCCAGTAAATGAAAATTTTAAAGAATTTCATTGTTGTGTAAATGACGCTGTATAGAATTCTTTACGTTTATACATAGTCTCAATATTAATTTTTGACACTAAATTTGTTATGTTTGACTATATATAGCCAGCCGATTGATTATCTCCTTGATAGTGGCTGGTCTAAGCCAGTGCGAACAGACACTGTATTTCATTGTTTTCATTTTCGTTAAAAGTCTATAGAAAAATCATGTATTTCTATAATATGCTTTGAAATTGGAAAAAATAAATTCACATTTTACTCAGTAATTGTGATTCTTTGTAAGAAATCGACTATTTTGATTCTGCTAATAAATCGATTATTATGATTTAATTATGTATATTATATAATAAGTATGTTAAGATATACCTCTAGTGACGTCCGATAGCTCATTGCTGTCGAGTTGATACTCTGGTGCCCAAGATCCATAGTTTGAATCTCGTGAAAAACAAATATATTATGCTAGAATTTATAATTTATTGGGGCTTTCACGTGTCAATAGAATCCAGCAAACACACCCACTATGTTAACAAGTTATGGGTGTAGTTTTACACCGCCTCGGGTTGGTTATTGGGGTAGGTACGATAGTTTTTTTCTGATACGTAGAAAACGCCCGTCATCATCAGCATCATAATCATCATTATCACCATTATCTTCATTATCACCTTAGTTGTAAATGATTATAACTTTCTTAAGTTTATATGTGACCTATAAGCTTGCTAGGATGCTATTTGGCAACCAGTGAGTTCACATAGTTCAAAAGGTGTTTACAAAATAAAAAGACCGGAGTGATGTGAGATCGTGTCATTGAAACTTCATTAAAAGGGTACCCCACACATTAAAACATTTCTAGACTAACAATAAACCTCATTAGGTTCCTGGTCATAATAAAGACCTTTAGCCCTCTGTTTCAAACGTTTCAGTTACGCATATATAGGAATTCTCTTTGAGGTAATGTATAAAAAGAGACTCTTGGAACCTCATTAGTTTTATCTGACATAACTCGTGGAATGGTTGACCGAATATCACCCCGCTGTTTATTTTATTTATTATTCAGAACTATTGTTTTAATAAAGAACATTTATTCTATAAAGAATTTTGAAAAATATAAATGTTATCATATCTGCGATGAAAAATTACAATATAAGGGTATAAATGTATGTAATAATCTTAGTCCTGAGAAAATTATATGCAATTTTGAATCATTATTACAACGCAAAAGTTAGAACAGGTACAACACGCCATCTGATTATAAATTCATAAACGTTGTCTAGCAGGCAATGTTACAGTCACTGGCAAGATTTACGGATAATCATGTAAAGATATTTATGCCCCTCTCAAACGCTGTTGAAAAAAATTAAGTTAGAATTATCTTATGAATACGAACATAAAAAAATTGTTTATAAAACTTTCGAATAAAACAGTTAAGAGAGCATTGTGAAGCCGAACGTCGTGATGAAAGTGATAATGAAAATGATGAACCAGTAGCTGTGGTAATGGCTAAACATAACTCCTTGGAAAATTGACACCTTACAGTTTATTTATTCTTGATAATAACGGATTAATTTACACGAAAGTACACTGGATTTATTGGCTCTGCTACAATCACCCACCAGGGTGGAAATAGAGAACAAAATGCATATAATATTAATCCTTTCTGGATCTGGTTAGACTTGAAAGATCTACTTGATAACTACAATTAACTGCATCACATACCAGATTGACTGCGATCGTCCATGTTATATTTACAATACCCAGCTATACGTGACGCCCGCTGCCGAATGGGTCGTTCTATTTAAGAATAACCGGTGGTGGGGCTATTTTTCTCCGTGATTTAATTATTCCGTGATAATATTCTTCAATACGATCAGTTGATATTTTTCATTTCAGCGTTATTTAAATCTGATATAATATATGTGTGTAGGTCTTTTTCTATTTTGTAACAATTAAGCAATAATTGCTTAAGCTCTTTATCAGAGTAATATTTTCATTAAGATCAGTTGCAACGTTTATAATACTTCGACTGGCGATGTATATATATATCAGTTTAGATCCCATTTAAATGTTTTATTGCTTCGATTATTTGCTGCTTTAGGCCATCGTTGCAATGTTGTTAAAATGAAATAAGCAAACCTCTTAATCATTAAATAATTTATCGTATTCAGAATTAAGATTTTCTAAAAATCTTTAAAACAAATTATGCTCATTATCTCTAACACACGTACATGCGTCTACAATAACAGTAATTTCTGATCTACCTGTCTTGAAGATCATTTTACCATCAAAATAGATAAAGTAATATCAATTGTTGTTTGGATCAAACTCAAATCCTATATAAATCCACGGATGTGTTTTTGATATTCTGAATCTTTAATGAACTTTTCTTCACTTATTTTAAATTAATTTTAGTTAGTTATGGAATTCTACTATAAGTAGGGGCTACCTCAGGCCATCCTAACACTGATCCGATAGAACTTTGACATATCTAGAATATAATCAGGAGAATTAATTTCAATCACCGATGATAATGTTATTTCATAAACAGTAATCGCTACTTTAGATTCTTTATCTGAAACAGATTAAATTGTGCTTTGAAACTCATCATTAATATGTTATATTTGAAAACAGCCCGTTGAACTTCCAACAATTTGCGAATCAGAAGTTCAATTAGGCTTATTCTTAATCACAAATACCAGTGACTTATTGGCTGGTAATCCACCAAATGGTTTTGACGTGATATTTGACCAGCTATGATAAATCCGTGACAGTGCAAATGCTGTTTCACGTGCTGAAATTTGCAGTTGGATAGTTAGCGCTAAATTTAGGATTGGTCAAACTTATTGATATCATAGTAATTTTTGACGGCGTTGTATTAGTGACGATCTCTTGCAATAGTTCGCGCGATTTAAAATATTTTGTTTTAATAGAACTGAAATTCAACCTTCCACATTATGGCAAGTGGCTTTAACATTAAATGCCTCGTTATAAGTTACCATTATCTTTGCAAACTCCTCATCATATATTTTACCATCGCTTAGGTATGCCGCAATATACGATGATAATTTAAAAAAGATGTTGTTGCTGTGTGTAATTTCATCATGTACTCCCGTAATTTATCATTTGCGCATGTAGATATTTTCTTATCGATAATGCTGAAAATACCTGTACATATTGTTGCCGTAGAAGCTGTTATTGTTGCAACTGCATGAACTGACATCGTTATGGTTAATATCAATAATCCGGTTCCAGAAATAACAACATAAACCGAGTAAACGATTATATCAAAAAAAACATACCTCTGCGATAGTTGTTTTACTTTCACTGTGTGATAACAATGATATATTTTAGTTCAGTCTAGTTACACACCTGATTGTAGCTGAGATATTAAACAATTATAAATGACGGAGTCATTTGATTCAATATACTGACACCAAGGTAATTAACTGAGGACTTTCAGCTACAAATACTAGACACCACCAATAAGACGCTTTGGTTAGTTTTCTTTTATACATTGTATCAGCATAAACGTTTCTTCGGTATCTTTATTTAACACTATAGAAAAGGTTCCAGAAAAATCATCGGCGAATGACGCGACGGAAATGTAGTAAATATACTAAACATTGCCTTGCTAAAATCGGACAGCTTATATAAATAACTTCTGAGGTGTGTTTGAGAGAGTTTATGTGATGAAACCATGTTGCTTTTTCTGATGAATCATTATATACCACGCTGATGATCTGCTTGTGAGGAATTTCAACAAGATTATATTTTAACTGATATTAGGAACTCCATTAAAGATATCGTTCAGTTTCTTGTTAATATCTATGAGTTTTATGTGATCGGTTGGAAGGGTTCCAAAACTTCAATAATATATCTATGTAAAATTCTACGAAAATTTAGAAACTTTTGTGATGTGATTATTATAATAAGTATTAAATGCGGCAAGTCAATCATTGATTGCTGCTATCGAAGTTGTTATTGGAGTTTCCATGTCATCAACGTGATTTAGTTGCAGCGTCAAACTCTGATTTTGGTGCTCTGAGATTATTAATACGTTGTTGTTTATATTCAGCAATGAACACATGTTACCAGCTCTCACTAATAAGTATTTAGATTCATGATCATCAATGTTTTTCTTTTCTTTGTTGCATCTGTATCTGCGGTTGGGTTTCAAAGGCATGTAATTTTTTCCTGATATGATAAGTGTTACCAGTAAATATATCGCCGGTTTTCTTAACATAATCGTTAACCGACTTACTGGATTCCTGTATTTTGCTTTCATCAGCAAAGTAACTATATTATTAATAACTGCGATGGGAATTCGTACAAGTAAATCTGTTAGTCGTATATTGCTCGTTTCTAATCGTCATATTTTATCCTGAAAAACGACGACTACATTTCTGAGTTGATCAATAGTTGCGTACTTAGATAAGTCAACTTTCTGGTCTTTACCGCGAGAGTATCTTCCATAAATATGTACCATTAGGTGTTATAATGTCTTTATAACTGTAACAACGTAGTATATTCATGAACAATTTTATGAGGTGGATTCGTTGATTTTGATACAGCATCCAATGGTTTTACGACCACATACCGGGGGATCCATTATTTTTGTGTTGGTAGCGTTGAATACCAGATCTTGGGATGCAACTCGTTGAGACTTGCTAATGCGTTAACATATCTTGAAAACTTTTTGGTAGCGCCAACCCATATGAATCGAAATAAAAAATTTCACGTGGATCAATTGGATATGGAGGCCCGGAGTGGCCGAGTGGTCTAAAGCACTGTCCGTTACAGATCACTGCCATCTCACCTCTGTCTGCGTGGGTTCGAGTCTAGGATTCGGCGATTGTGGATATGTGAGAAAGCTTGCCAGTAGTTTCTCGTGGGTCTGTGGTTCTTTCCGGTGATTTCCCGGTTTCTTCCTCCACCATTAATACTGGCCGCCATGAATAGTCTATCGTTTGTTGAAAAATGGCGTTAAGCCAAACAACAACAACAACAACAATCAATTGGATATGCGACCCAATGAGTTTTTGGACCAGAGATATTATCGAGATTAATAATACCAATTTAATGTTGCATTGCAACGGTAGGTAATTATTCATGCATAAAACCTCCTCTCATGTTTATATTTTTATTTTAGCAGCATCAGGTAAATAAACAATAGACATAAGGAGAATCATCGAACTATCTCCAGTCTTAGACCTTTTCCGAACAACGAATTTGGGTCCCTGGAAGAGTTAGACCTTTTCACAATTTTGGAGGTTTTTATTCCTTGACCAGTAGTTTTCACTGACGAATTTCAGCAGCAATTCCAATAGCGCCTAACGCAGCTGCTGTTGCAACAGCTGAGGGAACGGCGGCTACTAATATTGTTATAGCTGTGAGAAATGTAAATTTAACACCCTTATAAACGATGTATTTACTATCACTTTCAGAAAGATTTAGTAGTATCCCAGTCTTTGTTCTCTTGATTCATTGAAGTGATATTTCTGACGTACTGATAACGATAGCTTAATCTGACCACCAGCAATTGGTTATCTCTTTAATGATAATTTACCGCATAATTAGTTTTGATGATTGTAGCTTTTTGGTAAGACTGACATAAATATGATGGTGTGACATTATAATATTATGAATGATCTAATTACATGTTCTCTGCTGGGGCATAAACTACTCTCATTCGTCCACCAACACCTTCAAGAAGCATTGCGTTATCTAGGAGTATAACTCTAATTGCTCTATAATTACAAATAGCTCCAACATCTCTATTAACACGACATCACAAATGTATATATACAAAATATATCGGGTTAAATCTAAATGTTGTAATGAGAAATAATATATTGGATACAGCGTTGTAAAATCTAATTGTGATATTTGTAAACCAGATCAATATATTTTAATTACGCCCCATGAATGTCATTAATCAATGATACGCACGTACTGCATGATTTTGATAGAAATTCAACATAATATCCTCGGATGGTTTTTGATGCCCATTTAAACTTAGTGAAACCTCGGGATCAGATATACGCTTGAACATCTTTAATATTATCGTCTTCGTATAACACGAAGATTACTTCCTGCTATCCGACTATCGGTTATACTTTTTTTCCGATATTGGTACATCAATCAATTCTGCTAGTTCTTGATTATCAGCTTGATTTATTATTTTACTTACTATTGCAGGCATCACTTCAGTGCTGGCCAATATCAATGGCTGAGGTCTGACAGCTTACGGTTTGCGTAATAATCGTACATGTCTCTCTTTGATTGCTAAAACGATTTACTAGCAACATCACCAACAATGTCAATGCATTTTCACGAACAACATCAATAGCTTTTATTCTCAGTTGCTTTTTAATCTGTATTGCTTTTGGGAATAATCTTCTAAACAGACCCTGACAACATCACCTAGTCCATCCCCGTAGATTGTTTGTATACTGGTAATCGTGAATTTATTACCAGACCATGGTAGGATCACGTTGAGTACCATGTATGTTCATTTTATTATAATAACTGTATTTAAGTACATACTCAGTCATGTTCTTTCCGTAAATTCCACCTGAGAATCATAACGTTGTTGCAGCTTTTCTTTTGCAGAATAACTGACGGGTAGATATTTTTAATTGCTTTTAATCGCTCTCAGCTAACGTAGCTGAATATGTATCTCCAATATTAATTATTGATCATATTTATACTGGCTGTTTAATTTATAACAGCAGAGAGTGTGAGCAACCAATAGAAACAAAGAGTCATGGATAATATAACGAGATACGCTAACCCAATTAGAGGAGATTTTGGTTCAACATCATCGACATTATTTTTCAGCCTTCATAGGATCCTTTTATTTTTGTAAATAATGTCTCTGGCGATAAAGTAACTAGATACGCTAACCCAATTAGAGGAGATTTTGGTTCAACATCATCGACATTAATTTTCAGCCTCCATAGGATCCTTATATTTTTTATAAATAATGTCTCTGGCAAAGTGGTATGTTTACACTTTCTGCTGCTTTGTCTCATTAGGAAAATGTAATAATACATTTTTTCGGAGCATAAACATTGTAGCCACACACTGATAAAATGAGCTATGTAGACGACTTAAATTTTCTCCTGAGAGGTGACAGTGACCTCTGCCAAAATTTCATACGATTCTTCAAAAGTTTGATAAAGGCTGGTCATCCACAAACAATTCAGTCAGCAACATTGACCTTTGATTTTTGACACCAAATCAGTTGTACAATAAATAGCGAGACAGCTTCATCACATGATACTCTCTTCCTTACAACATGACATATAAAAGTGAAATGTAATGTTTATATTCATTTTATTTTTTTCTTCTGTATAGTATGTAATATACAGAATACATGCACTATTTATGAAGATTGTATTATCTACTAAACTTTCAAATTTACTGATGATGATGCTGATAATAATGAGCATTGTAGCAACTAATAAATCTATTAATGCAACTGATGCTACTTTTAGTACTCTATTACACATACTGTGGTTATTATGCATGAACGGTTCCGTCTCAAACTGTACACTCAAGCATTCGTTCGAATGCACAAACGTTATATGGTAAATTGAATAATGAAAGGATGCTAAAGCAAAAGTTAGAAAAATAAAATGATCGTTCACTGAAACGTTTTCACTGACATTCGTTATCTTTGCTTTTTCTACAATCTAGTTGTACAGTGTCGAAAGAGCAAAAGAGGTGTAATACCAGATACTGATTTTTGTAAGTTAAATGTCAAGATTATTGTATGTCCTTTTTAGAACTGGAAATGGAAATGGAAATATAGACACAAAAAATATGTTTAAGAAATCTTTTGATACAGTTTATCTGGTTTCGGCAATGTAATATTCACAAATGATAATACCAATATCAAATATAATTTTTGGTTGTACAAGCAGAATAAATGTGAACATTAATTGAAAATGAAGGTTTCATTAGCTTAATTTTAACAACATATTAACTCCTTGCTGACATATTATCATTTGGTCAAAAGAAAATTTGGAACTATCATTTTGCATAATGCGGTGTATACAAGATGCAATACTAGATTGGTTTTCGAAGTCAATAAAATTATATTGGTTCTGAACTTTAACAAATAT
>JAEAOA010000849.1:82500-137500 GCA_016746295.1 Potamilus streckersoni | reverse complement strand
TTAGTGAGGTCTCTACAAACGTAAGACTGTTTTAATACGTTTGTGCATAAAAAATATATTTGGAAAATTTAATTATGTGGAACGATATTATACGTACCTCTTAGCCAAAACCTAAAGTGAAATTCCAGAAAAATACAAATGTTGAGGGAAATAAGATTGATTGTGGTAAATAATTTATTGAATGTAAAATGTGTCATGTGGTTTTGTTCTGCCAAGCAATTGAGAAATATGTCCAGATAGTTATCTTTATTAAAGAAATTCTAGTCCATAGACTGAACAATGCAGAGTGTTTGAAGAAACATTCTAACATACCTACTCTTTAAACAGCTGGTTTTCATGTCCAGATACATATTTAACTGAAACAGTAACATCAGTTCTAAATCCCTAAAATGTAATTATAAATTACCTAATTAGCTAGAATTTATTATGACTGTATTTTATCATCTTGAGTGAGAATATAAACCAGGAAAATGATCTAATGTTTATTGTCAACTGTATCAACATAAACTGCTATTTAATATGTATTACGTAAAAAGATAACGAGAATGGCAACTGCGCACAAAGTAGAATATAATATGATATAGAGAAAAAAAAACCAATAAATAATTTATTTCACAAGGTGTCTGGTAACGTGAATTCGAGTGCAACATTCAGATTGTTACATTATCATTCATGTTATTGGCAGTTACAATATTGTATATATGCATGAACTATACTTTCTAGAAATATTGTCCAAGTTTCATTTTTTTCTTTCTTTAATTTCAAAATCCCAAACAGAAAAATATGCCTAAAATACGTGTATCGATGAAATTCTATCAAGAAAGTGTGAAATAACTTTTCTTATATTATCAAATGTATTTTAAAAGTTATGAATATTGCTTTAGCGAAAAAAAGTAACTCTTTATTACTGAACATAACATCAGTGCATCAACACAATGAATTCTGCATTCATCTCTACAGACATTATTAGTCTAATTATTTATTCATTAAATGACACAACGTTTTCACGGTTTCATACCACAGATACCTGCACTTCCAAAGCATTGTGTTTGTAAAAGCATCAGCAAATGATGGACTCTTTGATAAAGGGATTCAGCCAAGCATCACTTTAATCCCAACCAGAGACGTATGGATGATTCAACTAAGTTAAAACGTTCTGATGCAGTAATAATTAAGTCTGTCATAAACATAATATAAGTGTGCATGTGTACAGGGAACTAATTTTGCAAATACTGTATAGTAATACAGATAACTAATACCTACGGTAGGTTCAGTCACAGGCACGGAAACAAATGGATCTTCAGTATTGAAAAATAAGGCATATAAAACTCTTTTCTCAGTATAACTACGCTCGGGAATGTGTCGCCTCTGCTTATTTTGTCAATTCACATTTCATTATTTTCTCCTGAGTCAGGTTTAAAGGTATCGTCTAGACTATAATTATGTTTACCTTGTTCAATTATTAGCGATATATATATATATATATATATATATATATATATATGTTTGTGTGTGTTTGTGTGTTTGTTATTTATTAATATATATATATTTTTATTCTTTGTTATTAAGCTATTTGACAATAATTCAGTATATCTGGTATATAACTGATAAAAACTATAGTATTTGTATATCTTGTTCCGGATGAATGAAAAGATTTTGTTTCTCATCTACCACCCGCTGACTCGTATCCCCTTCTGTACATCAAATCTCTATTGCCAACGTTACTTTCTAAAATGCAAAAATGGGAGGAAATATTTCAGTCTCCAGTCATTTTTGGATTGAATGTGTCTATAAAGTAAATAAGGCGGAAAAGATATTTAAATTAAAAATTGAGAAACGGTGTGGTTATCTAGTGAATTTAAAAGTGAACGTCGGTATGAATCATTATAATTTCACTTTCTAGTTTTTGGGGAATTTAATAAGTCCAGTTAACATTGTATTTCTACAATGATGTCATAATATCAATTGGGAGGTAAATGTATTTACTACAAAAAATCCACGTGACTTAAAATCCATAAAGGACATCAGTTCTAAGATATTGTGGTTAACTGGTATGAAGTAACCGCATTAAAAGTAATTTTATAACGACATAAGCTGCAAAAAATTTTATTTGAAATATTAAGTTGCTAATACAAAATACAAAATTTGGAGAAGATTAAGGTACAAACATTTACTAGTGAAAATTATGTTATGTTTCGAATGGTATTTAGATGTGCTTCATTTTGTCTTTTGATTTGTATATGGATATTTAGACGTGATACTCGTGCACCTGTACAAATAGCAGAAGTTTGGTACTGCATTTCGTCTTCGTTGTAAGGTAAGCTAGATTAGGCAAATTTAAGCTTGGTATTTCTAATCAATTTTACAATTGATCAGTATACGAATTAATTTAAAGAGCGGAACCTGTTCAGATAATCAGTCGGTGCCTTTAACGCTAATTAAGAGGTTACAACCTTGACAACATTCTGCTAGCTCAGATATGTTTTTTCTCCATATTAGCTGTTGGTTGATCAAAATTCCCAGAAATGTTGTTCCCTTGACAAATACTTTCTAACCCATCTATCTACGCATTTGAAACCGTATTACATTTATTTTAACAGAATCTGCTTGGTTTGCATATAATTAGAACAATCCTTCCTGAGATCGTGTTGTACCCACTAGTCATTTAAACTTTTATGTTGTAACCAAAAAAAAGAATTGTATAACGAAGTAATCAGAAGCTGAGTTTCAAAATGATGTTATAGCATCAATGTAGTAAAGATGTGAACTTTGTGCTTAAATAAATTCATGGTGAAAAATTAATGTGGACCAGTTTACATTTCGTTGTTATTATAATAAATATGTTTAGGAGACATCAATAGGTCAAATAATTCAAAGCAAAATAGGTCAAATAATTCAAATAGTCTAGAAGTCGAATAGTCAATTGTCTTTTAAGACAGCATATTCCATTCATTTTTAAAACATAATTTTTAAGTCAAATCAGCAAGAGACCACAAAATAAAAGACATAAAATAAATACCCAATAAATGTAAGTCACTAATTAATGAATAATGGCTGCGAGACAATTCGTTTTCCAAAAGATTGCTTATATTGCTTATTTAACATGGCTGATTATTGTTGCCAGTCTTGTGGTAGTGGAGATTTAGATACCTCACCTAATGTTATAAATCTGGTTATTCTGAATCAAATAGACTAGGTGCTTTTTTCTCAATTTATTTAGATTATGTCAGTTTGTTGCACTTTTCGTAGATTCCGTGTGTACGTTTCAATTAGTTTGTGCCTAACAGGTGTGAAAATGCATTTTATAGGTACTCAACTTAATTCACAATTCTCTCAAGTAACTGCATGTAACAGAGCTTTATTGTTCTGAAAGTTTTCACTTAATGAAAAAATGTGCGTTGCGCATTGTCCCATCAAGTGTACATTATATCTTATTTTCTTAAAAGACGATATTGATGTTAATGGAAGAAAAATCAATGGTTCGGTCATGTAAGTGTAAAGATTCAAGTTTAACTCAAACTCCAAGCAATCATTCGTTTGGTTGTGTCAATCTGATAAACAGACAACCCTCCTAGCAGACAAGTCAGGAAACAAATGATACAAAAATAAGTTAAAATACAATTCACCTACTAGCTATTAGAAACCATGTGGAGAATGAAAAGTGAAGTGGTTAAAATTCAAAACTGATGCTCTATCTTCTAAACGCTTCTCACAATGAAACCTAAGCCGATAGATTCCAAACTACTAATAGCCTATATGGGAAAATGTCAGGAATTTCGATTTAATTCCATGTCTTTCAAAATGTGGAGCAGTAGAGATTTTACAATTTTTAGATTATTTATGTTATATAACTATGCGTGTACCAAGCAAAGTTTTGGTATTACTCTTCTTCAGTTTAACTATCCGAAACACAGTGACGTTTTCACTCGTTGGAACACACACACACAAATACAAACACACACACACACATATATATATATATATATATATATATATATATATATATATATATATATATATATATATATATATATGTGTGTGTTTTTGTGTGTTACAACGAATTACCAGTTGTGTGTGTCTGTGTGTGTATACATAAATCTTCTGATGATTTAAGGAATATTTTAGTATTATACATTGCAGTCAAGTTCATTCGGATTAATAAGTGTGGACAATAATGAAATGCGTTTTTCAAGTAGTACAAATTGGAAAAAGACAATTTCCTCCATTCGTTAGAAAAAACATATTTTACATTGATTTGTGCTACTTGTAAAATAATAATTCATATGGATCATGCCTATTTTTAAATCTTAAAACACCCATAATTGCAGCGAATAAATTATATTAAACAAATTTGGTATAAATATGTTAGACCGCAGCGTTAAATGCAGGAGGGAATAGTCGAAATCAGGATTAAATCTATCTTTCTTTGACCTTTTTTATTACTCGACCTTTTATTTTCAATATTAATAGTTATTAAATGCCTCACGCACTTTTTATTCCCATCCTACCCAGTGCGTGGAACCCAGAACTAACTGTTTTGCATATCCACTACATTCTGGTAGTGAGTATAACCTAGTTACATTTTCCCCCAAGATGATCAAAACGAAACACATGTAAAAGATATTATTTTATCACCATAATTAAGTTAAAGGTGTACAGGATTCATAAATTTTCTTGGAATCAGTTGTCAGTGACACAATAAAAACACAATGTTATTATATATCGTCCAACTCTAAATTCCTATAACTTTAACATTTATATAGATGATGGGGTGTGCCACGCAGAGGTTTAGACCTGCAAAATAAAATGAGAGTTTTAATTATTGTTTACATTATAATCATCACCAACAATATAATCATCATCGGAATTAGAATCATAAATGGGGCCCCGAGTGGCCGTGTGGTCTAAAGCGGTCTCCGTTACGGATCACTGCCATCTCACTTCTGTTTGCGTGGGTTCGAGTCTCAGATTCGGCAAATGTGGATATGTGAGAAAGCTTGCCAGTAGCTTCTCGTGGGTTTTTTTCGCGGATTTCCCGGTTTCTTCCTCCACCATCAATACTGGCCGCCATGTATAGCCTATCGTATGCTGAACAATGGCGTTAAGCCCCACAACAGCAACAACAATCATTAATATATTCAAATATACTGCATATTGTAAAACTTTATTAATGCATGATTAATTTGAAATTTAAGTTTTATTGACAAATGATTTTAAAATATTAATACCTAAAGACTGTTTTAATGTTTGATGTTTAAAGAAATAAAAGTACCAGAACCTATAAATTGTGCTATTGAAATTAAAATATGTCATGGGAACATAATACCCAACATCTGCCTATTCCTCCTGGTCTAAGTGTGGTTCAAACCGGCATCATTCTGATAGAAAATTTAGTATGTTAACAACTGTGCATCTGTGAAACCAACTGTAACGGATATACTCACCTATTTAGAAACATTTGAAACACATCTTCCTTCAATGCACCACTGCAAAAACAAACAATCATTATATGTCTCTATATTTGTTACCAAAAAGCAAACCTTCCTATTTTGCACTCATACACAGCCAACTAAATGACGCACAGAAAAAGAAAATCGTATTCGTCATTCACAATATCTACTTAAATCACTGTCAAATCTACTGATTTGTTTTTTTTTATTATGTGTTTGATCGTTTTGAATCATATTATGCAATGTTTGATGATAAGTTTGGAAATAAAGAGAGAGGATCAGAGAGGAAGAATAATAGAGTGAGAGAGAGATAGACAGAGACAGAGAGAGGGAGAGAGAGAGAAGGGGTAGAGAGAGATTACCTTATTTTCACCACATGTTGTTCCTCTTGCAGCAATAACATATTTCCTTCTCTTTGCTCCTGTTGGATCAATACATCTCAGTACATGACATAGGTCTTCAGATACTTTCTTAAACACAAATGGACAAAGCTCGATGTTTAGTCTAATCTACTTAGGCACTCTATTATCAAATTACGTAAGTCCGATGTGTTTTAGGTCAGGTTTCTAACCAGTCACTATCATATGAATATTATAACCTAAGTGATATAATCAAGTGAGTTTACATTTGTAATAATTTACTAATTAAAAAACTTTTTCATTGGACTTAGAAGGTGGCTGAAAACAGTTACTAAATTACATGAATATACACTATTACAACTCAATCTCACTTATCTTAAGTAGGATTCTTCATAAAAGAAAACAAAACACAATATGGTGCTGTTTCAAAAGAGACGGTATGCAAATATTTTAAGAAATTTTGTAATGTTCATATTTCCATAATGTATATTTGTAAAATTTAAAATGAGTTGTCGATTTCATTCCCTAACATTTTGGCATTCTTCTCTGCTAACATAATAATTACTTGGCACTTGTAATGAATTTAATAACATGGTATATATTGTAGAGAGTAAGCGACTAACTTTACAAGCACTACATAAAGGTATTGGGGGACAAGCACGAGGGGACAAGATGCAATTCATTGATATTAAAACTTGTTTTGACATAAACCGAAATACGTGCGAGCCCTTATATATACAGTCTGTTTGATATCAATACGAATGAACGAGATTCAGTATATTGGGTACATCTAAGAATTATATTAACATACTTTATTTAAATCGCAGCTGTGTTTATCATACAATAATTAGTTATATTATCTACTCATGTTATGCCATGCATTTGCCCCGATAATTCAACGTCAAATCAATGGTATCTAGGATACATCTTCCATAGCATTTTACAGGCGGATGTGCAATGTGTGTATGTAATACTAGTTCAGTTTTTTTATTTTACATTTTCATTGACTTTTAAAATCCAGAACATCAATAATGCATCTAAACACACCAAACTTATGTTACTTATGTTAGTTGAGAACTTGTTCACAACATTCCCAAACGTCACTATAGGTTTGTTGTGAATTTCAAAAGAATACATGCATTCGAGTTAAATGACTGCCATAGTTGGTTCAAATGATATATCTTGAACCCGTGAAGTCAAATATGTACGCTTTTTTATCTTGCACTAATGGCAGCATGCTGATTTCTTTAACTGCATTTGTTTCTATAATTTTATTTGTTGGGGTGGTGTAATAAAATATGTAGTCAGCCATCAGAATCTGTACATATGTTCGATGAAGTAGTATAATAATTTAAATTTTTAAGACCACATTTACTGAAGAGGGTTAAAGCGTCCGTACCCAATGACGTTGAACTAGCTTCAAATGACCATAAACGCACAAGAACTACACCTCAAGCATACAAGAAATTGGTAGACTGCGAACTCTAATAGGTGGACACCTCAAACATACGCGTATTTGGTAGACTGTGAATTTCAATAGGTGCACTCAAGTGCGGTACAATAACATAATACAAATGAGACTAAATTTCTTAAACGTATAAACTGAACAATAATTTTAAGCTCACAGACAGATTGAAAAAAAACAAAGTAAACTGCTCGTCGATGGTAAAGAACTACTTTAAACTCAGAAACCAGTCTAACGCATACCCTATTACAATAAAAGACAAACTGCCGCCAAAGAAAAAAATCGAATTGATATATGCCTGGACGTTTTCCAATGATACATCAAGGAGCCGCGATTGACACTTTATCATCTTTAAAGAGATATATTTATATAATATTATCTGGATTATGATATGCGTCTTTATATATTAGGAGTGTAAAGCAGAAAATTAAAAAATCAATAGATTTCGAAAGAATAAAACAGCCAGCTCACACACATACATCCATACACACACACAGACATATATATATATATATATATATATATATATATATATATATATATATATATATATATATATATATATATATATATATATATATTTGTGTGTGTAGAGCTGTTCTTAAAAGTGCAGCGGTCCGTTATATCAACCTCATTGCATGTGGGCTACTACGGGTTAAAGTTGTGCAATTGATTTCCCCCTTACCATCACAAAAGGAGTATTTAATAAAAACGTGTTCGCAATCTCAACCGCGTAGTTTCACACATTTTTATTCAACCAAAACCAAAGTGGGAACAATTAATATCTGGTAAACGTTTGTGACTGTCTCTCTCTCTATACCTGTGCACAGACCTCTCGAGACATTCCTTTTACAGCCAGGCGCCTATACAGGTGCGATCCAACGTTTTAGTTCTAATATTTAATAACCTGAAATACGCTTCGATCATAAACCAATTCTGTTTTACAAATATTATATTCATGCAGGTATGTATATTGACACTCGTGCGAACAATTCAATCTCCAAGGGATACGATTCTGCTGTCGAGTACACTCACATTTTAAATCATTAGGTAAAGAAGATTACGTGTAAGGATTTGAAATCATTGCTAATGAACTCAACAATAATAAAGTTGAGGCGTCCATGTTAGTCAGACACCAGCATGTGTCTGCATGATCGGCAGCTGTAGACGAACATCAATAACAAAGCTATATGAAAATTCAAAGATGAATACGAATGAAGATCATCCAGAGGTAATTAATGTACTTACTTAAATATATTCGTCGTATTTTGCTCTGAAAGCATCAAGAAGATACGTCTGATTGCGCAAAGGATATCAAACACAACATGTACGTGGAGTGCGTATGGGAGTGTTGAGAATTTTCACACGCGGAAGATTTTATTTGGCATTAAGAACACTTTTTATGGTATATACCGATGCAACAAGGTGACTTTTTCCCAGCCGTATATCAAACGATTGATTTTTATGATAGCTTCATTACTTACTAGTTAGGGATGTGCTCAATCATAAACATAAATCGTTACGGCAGTTGGAGTAATTACATAATCTTGTACATGACTTTTAATACCTCTACCAGAGAGTGTCAAATAGTAGTGTGTTGGACACTCTGAATTGTTACGATTGTAAATATATCGATGAACTATACTAGGTCACTAACTGAAATTCTTCTGCAATATAGATCAACAGTGAATAGAAGTACCGACTAAAAATGTTTTCCGAGTTGATTTAACATGGGTGATTTTGAAATCGCTTTGTGGCCTGCGATAGTGGGCTGCCGATCAGCGTCAGCTGGTTGTTTCCCATTCATATGCTTAGTATCATTAATGGACGCTTTATTGCCGTAACATAGTCATATTATTCAAGTTTTAGATCCGCTCTTAACATCAGAGTCAACATCAGTTATTGCACTTTCTGGTGACCTGTAATCTTCCCTGAAGTGTATTTTAAATCACTGCCAAATAGCTTGACTGCGATAGATCCTGAGATAATTTATATGTAACAGCACATGCTGAATTGCCATTACCGAAGCAGTGGCTTCATAACATTCTTTAGCTGGATTTCCGATATAGAGATATAGCGATATTTACGGCGCAAGTGAATAGTGTTGTTTGAACAGGTCTGAGAAACGTGTTAAAGATTCCGACATCAGTTTCTCGACTTCATTGCATCTATATTCGAAACCTATAGGTTATGACCTATTTGCATGGATGTTCAATGATCCATACTATGCCGAATAAAAAAGAATATGGCACACTCGTGATAGGCAAACCACAATAGGGTTTTTCTCTAATGAATGGCGAACTACCGAATACCAAATGTAACCTTGGACTTTATGCATTCTTTGGCAATCCAGCTGCTGATCCTTTCACCAACAGCTGGTTGTCCCATTGCGTTCAAGTCAGGGATGTGATCCACGTCTTTTTGATATGATGTTTTGAATGTTGCATCAAAGCGATTGCCAGGTTCTTCTAGGGGCTTCTGTCGGTTATCATACCAGGATATTTACAGCACGGTCCCATCGGCAGGTTTGTACAGCTACATCGTTATGTTTTTTAAATAAAAGTTCATTTCTTTGTTTCGTAGATCCAATTCAATATCGACCATTACAGGCCCGAATCTGAGATAGAATCATGGTATGATATTTCATGTAACGTTACAAAGATATTACGCCATAATTATGCAACAATTAAAAATCAACATAATATCACGAATGAGAATAGATGTCTCCGCGAATACATTATCTAAATTGACAAAGCCCACAAATTCCATACATGTTATCTTTCAATAAACTAACCCAACTATTATTGAATATGAACTCGAGATGATTAACACGTGATTGTGAGTGATTGAACCATATTAAAACAATCAATCGTGTTATCGTCTATTCAAGAATTTAAATGAATCGTTTATGTCATTCATGACGTTTTCATCGTATGCAATTTCGATATTCACCACTATCGATGGACTACTACGACTTTTGACTCGGAGTGAAAAATCTTCTCCACGAACATATATATATATATATATATATATATATATATATATATATATATATATATATATATATATATATATATATAGGTGATCGAATTGAGACAACGAAATACACCTGCCAAAAGCATTTCGGGACAAATCCAACCGACTCCTTATGTATTGAGCCGGTTGATAATTATAAGTAACACCCATGATAAATACAGAGACGAAATCTGCGAGTAGCGAAATAGCATAGTATGCTGAGCGACGCCGAACATCTGAAAGTGACCACCTGTAAATGATTCATGATGCTGTAGATAGTCACGAACGTATCAAACATAAGCTTTATTTACGACAAGCCACACAGAAATAGCTCAAAACTCTTAATGCAATTGTTTTCTCCATTGCACTGCTGCTCAAATCTTTGTGGGTAACATTGGAAAGAAAAGACAAATTTCGAAAACAAAGTTCATGCGTGAATAAAATTACCTTGGTCTCCGACCAGACACACACCAATGCAAATGATAGAAGTCCACAAGATAATTAGAGGATATACACTTGGATGTTAGAGACGTAATTTCAAATTTTTTAAAATACAAATCTCCAACTACAATGCAAATAAAGAAACGAAAATAAAACAAACGAATCTACATGGCAGACAATATCAAACCATTTTCTATAACTTTCTTCTAACGTACCTAACTTTAGTGAAAATGTGAAAAGAAAACTAGTAATTGGTTATAATAATAGTCTTCGCTTTCTATAAAGTCTTCCTAGATGGAACAGTGCCTCCAACATGTTTGTTAATTATAATGTATTAAGTTTTGAGGAAGTAATTAGAAAGTATGTATATTCAATGATAACAAGACTTTCTAATAGTGAAAACTGTATATTGCAATCACTTTGGAAATATGACATTAATTTAAATTTTCACATTATTAGTAGATGGAACCAATTACTATTTAAATGTGTCACTTAAATTTCATTTTTTAACAACGCATGGCGCAAATAATTATTGTAAATGTATCTGAATACTTGTACATATGATATGTATATGTTTTAGTGTATATGTATGTGTGTATGTGTATGTGATTGTGTAAATATATTTATATATATATATATATATATATATATATATATATATATATATATATATATATATATATATATATATATATATATATATATATATATATATATGTATATTTATATATATGTGTGTGTATATGTGTATGTGTGTGTATATGTATATATATGTATATGTGTATGTATATATGTATGTATATATGTGTATGTGTGTATGTATGTGTATAAATATATGTGTGTATGTGTATATGTTTGTGTGTGTATATGTATATATATGTATATGTATATATATGTATATGTTTATAGATAGATATATATATATATATATATATATAGATATATATATATATATATTTTTATATATATATATATATATATATATATATATATATATATATATAGAGATACTTACATACATACATACAAATATATATATATATATATATATATATATATATATATATATATATATATATATATATATATATATATATTGTTTTACTCAATATCAGTATTTTAATTTAGATGTATGGACAATGCAGTCTGAAATAAAGAATTCTTATCTTATCTTATCTTATATCAAAATCATAAAAGACTTATGTGAATTTGAGACCTGTTTGTCTCAAATGGGACTGAGCCGGATTGGCATTCCAGGAACGTTTTGGATATGAAAGACTATATAGTATTATTTTTATGTGGAATGTTTTTCTTAAGTTTATTGAGATCTACAGATGTGCATGTGACAAAATTATCACACCGTGCAACATCTTTTAGAAGTTGATATGCCTCAAAAGAGAATAAGAAAAATATCATTCACGATTGAAAGAATCTGTCTCCAAAACACAAGTAGAAAGGGTTTCTGAAATTATGAATGCAACGGAAGGAAGATATAATCGTCCATAGTAACTGAATATTTCTAGAAAGCTTTCAAATGCGCAAGATTTTATCAATATAATGTAAATGATCTGGTTGTTATCTGAAAATACTAGCGCTTGGCATTTTAAGTTGGTAACAACGCATAAATATCACAGCAAGGCTGTAACTAGTCAGCTGTTGCTCACTAACATTTGAAAAATATACAATCGTAGGCGGATCAACATAATTTAGATTAGTGAATCAATAATCAAAATGAGTTGCACTTCAACAAAACATCAAATGGCAATCAACTTTCAAAAGCAGCGGTGCTAGCCCTCGTTTTTAAAATTAATTAAGCCTATCACCAACGTCTTATCGATTTAATTAATACAAATTTGGCAATCGGAAGCCGAATTATATTGTAGACTGATCATGGATGGCAAAACCTAGCACATATATATTATAGACGAGAATTATACTGGAACAAGTCATGGAAAATTCAAAGACGCACGCAACCAAATGTTTGACATGGTCAAATGCAGTATTTGAACAATGATTTAATTACGGATTCCTTCTCGCATACTTATCTATTAAAAAATATAATGGTGGAGGAGTGTTATCGAATCACATTTGTCACGTTCATTTAGTCTTTATTGAAATATAATAATTAGGAATTCGGAGCATGAAACGGTGTTGGTTGAAATAGACATTAACCGACAATTACATGCTCACAAACACCACCAGGGTTATGGCTACCCACTACAGGTCAACTGATTACATAAAACAAACATATGAGTAAATGTGTGGCTGTTTATATGAATATGTCTCGAAGCTCACAGTCCTGTAGCTAGTCAGTCTATTAATTCTTCTTATCTAAGATTATCCCTCGTATTATTGTCTGCGATTTTAGTCCACATGGCTAAACCAATCCATCTTACCAGACTTAAGTAATATCTTGTCTGTATGCTCAGCAACATACTCTTACATTCATAGTTTAAGTCTAAAACACCCATTAAAGATTATTACAAAATAAACATTATATTTCGTAGTAACGCCGCATAAATTTGATTAGACAGTCATCACTACTAGTCAATCTAATTCGCATATTCTAGTAATATGACTGTATACTTAGCAAAACATTTATGTCTTTTATTACCTGGTACAACAAACAATACTACTACGAAACGTATATATATATATATATATATATATATATATATATATATATATATATATATATATATATATATATATGTCGTTTGCTTATGTTGACTGTTTAACGTTAATAGTAGAGTACATGTTTACTTAATAGGTTTATCTTCATAAGCAATGAAATAATTGTTTTTACTTTTGCCATTTATTACATTAATTAGCAATTCATTTTAAGTTTCCCATTACTACATATCATATACTCACAACTATATAGCAATAATTGTGATGAAGTAGATTTGAAGCAAATATAGAAATTTAATTAGGCTTTTTTAGTGTGTACTATTGCATACATGCATATTTATATACTGAAAATACACACCCCATAAAACGTAGATCCTGGCCCAAAAAGAAGAAAACACTGTTCTTGAGGAGTAAATACGTCTCCTGGCTGATTCTTCATAAACGTAGTCCATTCATTTAAGTCATACACCGTTCCTATATTATGTACGCACTGTCTGAAATAGAAAATGGATTGCTTTATCTGATAAATACATAAGCATATATGTAGGTTCATAGCTTGATGTCCTCTACGATTATGTCCTTAATTATATTATATGAGTCATTACAGAAAGACATGACCAAGAAAGAATACATTTGTATTAGAATAATTAGTGTGCATATTCTCGAATTCTTCTTAGAATACATGCTTTTAATGAGGACAAGGTACAATTATATTTTTAATTATTCTGATATTGTTTCCTTATTGCAGAGGCTTCATTGGTATTCCCTATGTAGATCAATTGTGACCCACGACCAATGTGTAATTTGGATACCTGTATAAACGAAACTCCAAATGTATTGAAATTGGAAAATGCTAAATATCTTAATAAAAAATGTACACACTTGTGTTTTAGTGTCTTCTTGAACGATTCTACAGAGCAGTTAGAGAAAAGCCACATGTTTTTGATGTGAAGTCTCTGTTTGTTGATATTTATAGTTTGGTTTGCCATAATAAAAAAATCCTCAGATTTACAAGCTGCGGCGTCTCCTTCCCCGTCATGTTCTGCTCCAAGACTAGAAATAAGAAGTATACATATATCAGGTACCTGATAGTTAATATTACTAATTAATCATCGATAATAGTATCATTCTCTATTTACTTACATAATAAATCTTTACTTGACTTTTGAATATCTTCACTTTATAATTGCATTTCTTTCTCTTTATGATATTTAATTCTTCTTTCAGAGAACAAAAATTGATCTCGAAGCCTAATTCGCCGTTGTATAATTCTGAAACCTAGGAATGGTCATTTTTTATGTGCACCTGTACGGTCCGGTCAGTCGAACGGACTCTCAGGAACACAGTAGGTTTAATGAACTATATCATATACTGTATACAATGTAAAGTCTTTAGATTTTCAATATAACAATCAATTTCTTTTCGCATCGTATTTGAAAGATCTTTCATCAGCATAAAATTTTGTTACGACAGAAGGAGCAAAAAGCACTGTTCTGGTAACATATATGAGAACGCTTAAAATGTTCCTCAAATACATGAGGTTATATAAATTTTACACCGATTGTTTGGAAGGTATTCCGTACGACCTAGATAGTACTCTAAACCTAAACCTACCGGAGATTGTTGGCAACTGACATTTGCACATGCAAAAATCCAGTTTCTAACACCTGACACATTAAATTTCAAACACATTAGATAAATGGTGGAGATAAATAGGCCCTAGGCGTTAACTTGCCTGTGTCCAAGTTCGTGTGTTACTGTGTACATTGTTCGCTGATAATGATGTGCCTCGACAACCAAAGTTCTGTAACCGACTAGACACACTCCATTGGTGTAACTAATACCTGACAGAGAAATACCATGTTCTTTGAATAAGCTTCCATATTGTCTCGCTGCTTTAATATACTGCTAAAACTTCTATTTTAATTATAAACAAAACAAACCTATAAAACCACAGTTGGGGTCTGTTTAGGTGACACAGACATTAATATATTAAAGTTGAACGATCAGTACGACAGACCGTCTTAAACTCTAATAAATGTTTTATCGCTAAATAAGATGGTATTAAATTGAATGAAACATTATAATGGGCATTGCCTCCAAACATAAACAAAATTGCATTTGGCATTTATTAAAACATTTATGAATTTGTATGACAAAATAGTTGCAAACAGGAAGTATATATGCATGTACTTAAGTGAGCGAAGGAAAGTTTATTTGGGTGGGCGGTGTGTGTGTGTGTGTGTGTGTGTTTACCTTCGGTAAAACGATTACTAATAGATCCATTATACAAAATGTTCCTAAAAAAAACAATATTTAATACTTGAATTTCTATTATATATTACATAACAGATTGTCAACATATATGATCCTCAATAATAAACGTAACTATGGCATTCAATACAATATATTATGGAAATAGCTATGATTTTATAACGCTGCTAATAACTAAAAATTGTTTTATCATGTCTGTTATATATATATATATATATATATATATATATATATATATATATATATATATATATATATATATATATATATATATATATTCGAACGTTGATTAATTCTGAAATGAATACGCAACATTATTGGTGATGATAAATATGTGCCTGCTTGAAAACAAAACTGTTTGCTTAACATACTTCTACAATTGTTCAAGACCTTTGCTAACAAGAAAAGATCTGCTTTTAAAATACCGATGATGATATTCACTGACGTTCTTGATTTTATATTTTTCTTATGCTGTTTCAAATAATTGATACGTTTGTCTGATATTCAGCATATACGTAATAATGAGGAAAATGGATCCTTTTCTAAAAGCTAAATCTCTTTAAGGTTTTGAGATATTATGTACATGATCTAGCGCATAAAGAACATTTACGAACTGCCTTGATTTGATAAGAAAACTCACTGCTTATCGCGACATACTCTATAGACAGTGTAGATGTTGGTTTAAATTGGTTTAATTTTATTTGTCAGTATTGTTATTTTTGACGATGTTAAATTTTCAACTGTCCGGCATAATATCTAAAAGTATGGAACCTTTCAGAAGTTAAGTTTAAAATGGAAACATTTTAGGTTGTATATATCACGTATCAGATTAAGTTCTCTGAAATGTAAAAATCTATGACATTTATCAAGAGCCTATTGTCATGTATTTCTTTGCAGCATAAGTGGAAGTATATTGCAGTTTTAAATTTACTTACGTATTTAGATGACTTTTCAGTCCTGAGTGAATGTTATAAACATTACAAATTAATTTAGTTTTAATTTGTCATTTATGAATACATTTTCAGTGTATTTGCACCATTATATAATTTTGGCTCTTATTTGTAACATCACAGCTAATGATAATACATGAATATTCAGCTGGTGGTTGAGCCCTTTGAATTGTTTTCGTATTTATGTTACAGTTCAAATGATTATATGTCAAGCGGAACTTTAACATGATTTTATAATTCTGAAACTTGAACCTAATGGGTCTTTTCTAAACAAATTATAGTTTAAAAATATAGTTTATTTACCCATCATCTTAATTTTTTATCACACCCACTCATATGCCTTTATAATCTCTACTGCTTACTCAAATATCTAAAAGCATTATACATATATGTTACTTTCGGAATGCAATTTTTACCACATAAAGCAGGTAAAATACTCCATATGAATCATTTATGATTGTCATCCTAGATGTTAATACATCTGTATTTATCTTCTACATTTTCGGCTTAATGGCTATAGCGGGTATTCATAAGGTTGTTGTGATGGCTTTGGTGAAGCAAATGTTATTAGAGTTTGTTCGATTAACATTTATTTTATAAAGAGTTGTAGAAAATATAGACTTCAGTACTAAATGCAAGATCTGTATAATATATAAAGACATAAATTGCGTTATATGTACATGTTTACCAACTTTATTTGGGTTTCAGAAATTTTACATATACGTCAAAACGTTACCAAATGCTCTAATACAGAAGTCCCAAAGTACACTCAATCCATCTTAAAGCAACCTTCATTGTGTGTCCAGTACATTTCAAAACTACGTTGCTGATAATACCCCTAACATAGTGGATTACACCATGTGGTACAAGTTCAACGTGCTTTCAGATTACCTTGCAGAAAAAACATCAATGAGAACCATGCAATCAAGTTTGTGTCAAGTTACATTATAGTCAAGCTTTTGAATAGTTACGTTTCTGCTCCATGTATTTACGTAAAGTGGAAATTTAATTATTGAGAAAAGGTCTGATACATGTTACGTCATAATGAATGACTAAAACCGAAAGAAATCATATCTTATATACATATTTTGAAATAAAATACTTAATTCAAAACTTTTTACGAGATTAATAAAAATTAAAAATAATAATAATAATAATAATAATAATAATAATAATAATAATAATAATAATAATAATAATAATAATAGAAGTAATGCGCCTTAGCGCCTTGTGGTCGTGAATTAAACATTTTTACATGACTGTCATAGCTGTAAGCCGAATTCAGTTTATTTGACATTTTGATTGCTGACTAGAAAAGTATATCCGTCCAATGAGTGTTTCTTTACATACATAATGTTATATTTTTACATACGTTTGGAACCTGGACAGTTCGCACTTCGTACTAGCTAAGGGTTCCATTTATAGATTATCCAAAATAGTTAATCTAATTTAGAGTATCAAACAAGACATATATATTCCATATCACAATCGTACAAGTTTCGTCAGAATTCCTTCGGTTTTATATATGTTGATATTGTAAAGAATAGGCGTAGCTATCATTCAATTTGGCTATCTATTAGTTCCAATTTTCAGGTCGTGGTAGTCTTGACTTGTTTTTGTATTACCTTTTTTCTTTATTAAGTCTTGGAAATATAAGTAATATCGGAAACTGACAACTGGATTGAATGCAAGCTGTAATCATTCCAATACAAATTGTACAATATGCATTTCCTTACAAATATTTATAACAATTATGCTCCGTATAAATTCACCTGCATAGAACACACATGACTACAACAATAATCATAATATCTCTTAATGATTCTTGAATTATCCCTTTGGTTGGTGTTGTCAAATACACGAGATCAACAATTAAAACAATTCCTCCCTATATCAGTGAAAGCATAAATACACAGTTTGGTTTGATGTGCGAAAAACAAAGAACCTCTGAGACAAGACATCCTAAAAAATAGATTTTTACCACATTCCTGGTTAAACAAGAACAAAATGACATAATGCTTTTTGTCTTCTAAATTTAGAAGAAAAGTCGCAATTATCACAATATTCTTAGTAAAGGGTAATATAACTTAAAAAACACCATCAAAATGTTCAAATTTTAAAGATGCTGGCAACGTTTGTTTTTTAAATCATTTCTAGGAGACCGATAATAGGAAATAAGAAGTCTGTGTTAAATTATTGCATATGTAATTAAAAGCAACCTACCATATTTTTTAAAATTAGTAATGTTGTAACTGTAAGAGCTACAAAAGTTTCTACAATGAATTAATGGTGAATTTATGTTTGCTTATTATACATACTCAACGTTAGGGTACATATACTTACGTCGTAAAGAGCATTGCAATATCGAATTCTGGTAGTATTTTGACTCCATGTACATGGTCCCAGTCATGAAGATCCTCTAGATATGGTAAAGCTTCGATATAGCTATTTTCCTTGTCTCTAATCACCTTAGACTTTTTATGTGGAAATTGACCATTGCTCTTGAAACAAAATAGAAACCAGTGAAACCATACATTAAATTACAAACGTAGTAATAAAACAATAATGTAACTGATTGTAAACACTGTATTGTTTTTATAATATTTTAATAATGTTGTGAAAATAATCACGAGCAAGGGATAGAGGTGGATGGAAATGAAGGTACGCATAGATTGTTTCAGATGTATTTTCTAGTTCAAGGAAATATATCGACTACAGTAAACAGTACAAGCTACCTTATAGAAGATGGTCCTAGATATAATTAATAGCTCAAATATAAATGCAACATAAACGCGCAAAGAATTCATTATTAAATGTACACGCGTTACATTTTAAAAGACAATTACTAAATCGTATTCAAATAATACATATACAAACAACAAACTTAATCATGTTGTATCCACACAAAGAAAATTATGTACTGACTTGATAAACCTGTGTCATGTTCAGACCGTTACTAACTTAGTTATATCAACAAACAATGTTTCTCATGACAAAAGCTACGTTATGACCTAGAATTGCTCCATAAAGAATCATTTCCTCCCTACCTCATGAGTAAAGGCAAAATAAATACAGAATGACTTTTACGATAAACTCATGTGGCTATTAGAGAATAAAATTTACATCTTTCAACTATTTTCTTCTTCCTTTGAGCAACAAAACCAACCATAATCACATCCATTGAAGATATGAAAAAAACAAGTAGAATGTTATGAGGTTAGTGCAATGATAAGAGGTTTTGTTTGAAAATTATAATTGCGGTTTTTCAGGTTGAAGCTCTTCTAGCTTATGGAAATGATTATGATTTCCTATATGCTTTATACATGCTTCTGAAATATTTAAGGAATTATGACATTCCATGTTTCTAAATAAGTCGCCGCAATGACCATCCCCTTAGCCGAAGCTGACAGTAAATCGGAATGTAATAGTTGTTGTGATCGAGGATTTATTTTAACTTATATATTTACTAAAAAAGAAAAATTCCCTCAAAAACACTTATGGACGTTCAGGAATTACAAAAGTTCTTACCGTGAAAAATATAAACCTCTGAGGGATGATAGTGATCGATATATTGGGATCATTGATTGATTTGTATCGTAAGTTTACCTGTGACAAAATATAAATAAATAATGTCAGTGCTTATATATTAACATTATCGACATAAAATATGCAAAATTATATTTTAGTCAAATTCCTTCCAAAATAATGCAAATATTACTTGCTTTAAAGAGAAAAAAAACGAAAATCTGTTGCATTCAGAACAATGAGGAAGGAACCATACTTAAGTTATTGTAATTAAGCAGAATATGCCATGGTCTAAATAGGATAACACTTCTCAAAACCTGTCACTATTAATATCACCATATCAACATACTGTTTGTTTTAAATAGGTGGCCAGCAAATGAAAGGTAGTTTTAAGGAATATTACTGTCTATTTATCACCAAGATTTATTTTTAAAAAACTACAGTAACACCAATATGCTTACTATTAATGAATAAATCTGATCCGATGATATGCATTTAACGAAATCAAAACACGTGTTCTATTTCGATGATCCAAAATAGATCTTTATAGTACTGAATGATGGTGTGTTGCTTGTTTTCAACTCAACAGTTTAGTTTCAAAATATGAGAAGGGAATTTAGTTGCAAGTATTGATCATATATTCATTACTTACACCGTTCATAATGTGCGAGTACGCTTCTCTGATCTTTCTTTTCACTTCATCCATTTTGCGTGTAGTTGGAACACAAGATATCCTCGAACAATATCTGCAATCATGTACATAATATCGATTATATCTATATTTCTGTGCACGCATGCATTTGTGCATGTTTATAATTTAGTTTGACAATAAAGAAGTAACATATGAAACTATCGATTTCTTTGAGCTCTCTATTTCACAGAAAACAGTAGTTAATGGTGACCTGGTGACCTTAGCCTTTGTTTACCGATTCCATTTTCTAGAATTGAAAACTCTGGAAATATTATACAATAGTTTTGTCACACTTATTGTCATCATTCACATTATTTTCAGATCATATTTTGCATATCACTGTAAATTTCAACATACATTGCAAGGAAATGAATTAGCAATGCTATACTAAAGCCGTCTTTTAGTAAATATTTATACAAGATTATCTGTGATGCATAATCAATTTGCCTACTTTTAAGATTATAACTTGCTCATTCGTTTAAAAATCTTTGTTGCGACACGCACTTATACATACACTCACATCAAAACCAAACGTTGTGACTGATATAGACAGGTAAGTCGAAAGTAAACTTATAGATGTATGTATGTACGAAGAAAGAAACCGAGAGACAGAGAGAGAAGAGAAAGCGAGGAGGGATAGAGAAGGATGTATTTTATGCATATAGAGCACTTACGAATCCCATACTCCTGAATCGATCAATATAGCGACCTTGACATTATAGTTTTCCTTAAGCTGTCGAGAATTATCTGAATATATAAATATGTATATGAACATTTGTCTACATTAATGTATATGAATTGACAGTTTTTATCCATTAATAGTGTTATATTATAGCTTGATATGTACATTCGTAGAAGCCATATACAGTTTAAGAACATTAAAGAGATATAATACAATAGAAATGAATTTAGCATTGTTTTCAAGATTTATTATAGGATTTTCATTTTTGATAATACAGTACACACCACGGTATTTCTTTCTCTACAAATGTTCTCACCTTTTTTCTCGTTATCATCTAAACGTCCATTACTTCGAGGTGGTAAATAGTTTAATTGTTCTTGTCCACTGGTACCTCGAGAAAGTGCTTCAAATTGCTCGTGTACGCTAGTCTCATTTACTCTTAATGCTTCTGCAAGGTAAGATATATTTACCTAAAAGTCCATGAGGTAAGTTTAATTTTATTATCTGCATCTAGTTAGTGTTCTCAACCTTCACAAAAGACACCAAAATCGGCTTGGTATTTAAACGAGAGTCTCGTGAAAGAGAAACATGGTCTTTAAAAGCAGACATGATTCCTTACTCCTTTGGCGAAGAAATTGCGATTTTCAATTAAAAGAAACAATGCATATCAATATACAATAATTGATACAAGCCATTATGATCATAAATACTTAAGTATACTTGTAACATGAATTGTAAAAACGATACCAGTAGTCCGAAGCATGCGCCAGACTTTATCTGAATATTTGCACTTTACGTACATTAGTAACACGATTTAGATTGTGTCTGCATAGTTTATTTTCCAGATATATTAAAACGTTGCAAACCTTTATTTGCAACATAATGTTTCAATCCAAACTTTCTTTGTTCCAGTAGATGATAGCGTTTGCCAATACGATCCGGACGTGCCAGGGAGCTTCCAGATGTGACGCTAGTCTCCGCATGTCGAAGGTCGTAATTACTGTCATGTATTTGTATGTTACCGTACTAGGTAAATGTCGAAAAGAGATAAAGACACACTAAGTCCCTTACCTATATATATATATATATATATATATATATATATATATATATATATATATATATATATATATATATATATATATATATAGATATATATATATATATATATATATACATACATACATACATATACATAAATACAGATATAGATATATTTATATATATATACATATATACATAAATACATATATACATATATATACATAGATATAGATATATATATATATTTATATAGATATATATATATATATATATATATTTACATATACATATACATATACAGATTTATAGATATATATATATATATATATATATATATATATATATATATATATATATATATATATATATATATATATATATATATATATATGAGGGTTGTTGGAAAGGTACTGTGTGTTTAAAAGCCTCTTTGTACCGGCCTGAACATATCCATTGAATAGTTTCATATATTTTCTTATTTTTTTATAAATCCGATTGTGTCAATGTTCAAATAATATAGTGTTTTGGAATTCCATGCAACTATTTGAAGAGAGTGATGAACAAAACACAACATTAATTGATTTAATAGTATCCTTGTTGCTACATTACTTTACAAATGTACGGGTCTCTAATACATGGTGCTATCTGCTTTCTCAAGTTAATAATTCACAAGTTAAATGGAATTTCACAAAGGTTTGAAAATAATATGCTCTATATAAATATATAGAGAAATGGAAATTATACTCTCGAGAATTATTGCAACATTATATGAACGCATGGCTGAAATACTCATTTAAAAGGATATCACACACAGAATGCAAACAATTTTAGCACACATTCTGAAAATGTGGCTTAATTAGCGCATGAAAAGTTTCTGAAACATCAGATGAATATATATTAATCAAAGCAGCAGAAAAGATAGCTGAAGATCTGTGCTTCGACTATATCAAACTAAATCAACACCTACGTATGTATCTATTACAGAACCAGCCATAAGGATGTATCTATAACCTCACCCACAATATCTAAAGCTATATTACAGATGATAATTCAGAGAATTTACAAATCGTTATCAAAATAGTGAAAAGATAAATGTTATACTATGAGAAAGAATAATTCTAAACAACGTGTCAATTCAGAACACAAAGTACGGCTAATAATGCTAATTGAATCCGGTGGCGACTGTGGTATTGCTGTAGGCAGAATGATTTGTTATGGCACAGTAAAGATAAATAAGTATTTGCTAAAGGCATATTATCAAAAGACGGACACTTAACTGGCATACTTTTACAGTAATAACTGAGTTTTCTCCTAACAAAACGACTTAAATCTTAATGGATGCAATTCAAAAAAGATTTGTATTTTAAATGAAACAAATCAGCTTGGGTAATATGTTATATAACTTTTGGATCAATAAATACATATTTCTTCTTTCTTCGTTTATTGCACTTAATTTATGTTCCTCCAGAGTTTTATCCATCGAATGTGAATGGTATTTGCCCAGGACGATGTTGCCTGCAGCGCTTTGCCCGATGAAACTTTTGTGGCTTTTCGTTATTGGGTTAATTTACGTAGAGCTTTTTATTGTAGTGACCCTATGTCTGCTGCACTTGCCACTGTTGTTTTGTTCGTGAATTAAATCGCTTTGTCCACATGTAAATCTAACTGCCACGATCAATATTTAAGACAATTTGGTCACAGTGATAGCATAACCGTCAGAGAAATGTAATTATTTTCTTAGAAATGTCTATAAACTGTACACATAGACTTCACATAAACTTAAAACAAGCCTAATACAGTGTATTGTACGCGTAAATCATTGAATAGTACGACAGAGAATGGAGGAAATAGGGACACATTTCTGGCAATAGATCTGACGTCCATTGTATGGAATTTATCTCGTGCACATCAAAACCTGAAAACAACAGCTGACATATATTATACATGAGCGATACATGTGTGAATATTTAGTAGTGACTAGTCTGTTGTTATTAGACTACGTTTTTTTACTTCGATATCGCTACACTTACGATTTTTCCACCACCTGAAAATTCAAAATCACCAAGCTAATGACTTATCCAGTACATGCAATATATTAGTTTATATAAATATAGCCACATTTGCTGGACAAAGCCTGTACATTGTAATATAAAAATGCACTTACGATGACTCTATCACATTGGTGATTTAATCTTCTAACGCATTTGACCGTCATATATGCCCCATGCTCCATGTCCTGGTAATAAGCAACATTCTGTTCAAATAAATGCACAAATGTTAGATCGGTAGGTAGAAAGGTATACGTTAGGTATTACAATCACTATATATTGTGGAAAGTATATGTAATTCGACTACAGCTAGATTGTTTCTTCGGCAGTTATTAATCTCGGTAATTAGGTGCATAGTCATCTGTGTAAGAAATAATCTTTTGGATTGATAATATATATGAATGATGTATAATTATGATATCTTGAAATTATTTAGTACAAATAAAGATTGTTATAAAGTTTTAAATCATGTTAACGGAGCAATCTTCCCTAACAAAAAATTAAATGTTGTTATTTGAACATTATTAAGCAGCAAATTTATTAAGACCAATCAGCATACATTACTAAAACGCACACAAAGACATACAAAACAACATTATTTTAAAACCAGCAGAAAGGTGAAACCACAACGATCACGCAAACAAACGTTTGTTTTAAAAATTGTGCATAAAGAGAAAAACATCAGAATCAGTTCCATAAAAGAAACAGTTTGAAAATAAATATGTTAAGGAGATACAGGAAAGCAGATGATCAGAATAATAAATAAAAAAATGTGCGTAACTGTCAATTGGACTTTTATGGATTACTGATCATATAGCAGGCAGAAAACTGAATTATTATCAATGATGCCTCTCCAGGTCTCTCCATTAAAGAGCATGTAGAAGCTGACATGTTAGATGGCAGCATTAATAAGCATGATAAAGTATGAAGTTACAAAAGGAATGATTTTCTTTGATACAATATATGTACAATAAAAGGAGTATTACTTTACTTGAGGAGATAAAACGGGTTTTGCACATTAATATGTTTTGATGACAAAGCCAGAAAAAACAGAACTACACATAAAACATCTCAAATACACAAGCCAATGATTCATAAAAAAACAAAATGATGTATACATGTGGAAGGTATTTATGTACTGCAATTATATCCACCACAAAACAAAATAAAAAAACATACATAAATATCAGAACACATTAGCTGCAGCTATGAATAGCTAACAATATAAACAATGTAAAAGGCTACAATATTGCTACATAATAATGTACATACAAATAAGGAAACATATTTTGTTCAACCAGAATGACCTTTAAATTTGCTTCAAATTTCATTCAAGACAGAAAATATATGATGCATATAAACACGCCATAAATGATGCATTTTTCAAAGAAATATATTTTATAAACGGTTTTAAAATGTTTCAAATTATATTCAGTCCGAACACTTCTTTGTACAAACCATGAACATTTATTAGAACAACAACGTTTTAGTCAATAAAGGTAACATCTCAGCTTGATAAACCGAATACGAACTGATAAAGCTCAGATGTACAACACACTACTGATGTCGTGTTCCATCTGGAGCAAACATCTTAAATCACCAGAATGAAGTGATTTATGCATTACCTTCATTGTGCAACATTTACAACACGGAAATTTATTTTTCGCATGCTAAGCAAATGTAACTGATTTTCCTCTGTGAAGATACAAATATCATCGAGTGACAGAAACTTTCTGAAGAATCAACAAAACTTCGCATTTATGATGAGAGGATTAACGTGTTTGAAATCAATGATGCACAGTGTAAACAAAAAAAAACGGCATAATAAAATCATGTATGTTTCAGGAGTCGGGAACTATTTGCTTAAAGTAAAATACCTTTGCATAAAGGTCCTACATTCAACTGAAATAATTATGGCACTGTTCGCTAACGATATGATTTGATTTGCAGCTTTTCGAATTTTACCACATCAGAAGTTATGTGCTATAAAATGAAAAGTATGATATGTACATAAAGATCCAGATCAATCCGACACTGTAAATGATGATTCTGAAGAGACTGTGTCTGTTAGCAAGCATGAAAAATCTACGAGGTGAAGTGCTTTTTAGTACTGAAGACGATTGATATCTGATAAAATTGATTTGATAGCAAGCTTGAAAAAACTACGAAGGGAAGTGCTTTTCATTACTTAAAACCATTGATAAAATTGATTTTAGTCTAGACCAAGTAAAAAACATAATGGATATACATCCTTCGTCAATGCCTGACAGATGAATGCATTTCAAGATTACATCGGAAGAAAATATTATATTTAATTTGCATATTAGGTCCAGAGGTTCCAAATAAAATGAGTGACAGTCTGTTTCAGCAGTGTTAGATACTCTTAAACAAAATAAAAAAGTTTTCAGTTTTATCAGTTCAAATGTACGACACAGATGAAAACTGAATAGAAAATTAAAAGCGGATATTTTATACAAAGACTTTAATATGGATTATGTTGCTCGTGCATAATAATGTTACTCAGCTAAGAGATGATCAAGTGGAGTACAATTGGAAATGAAACTGAAATCCTGAATTCCGGTGATTCTTTAATTTGATTTTCAAGGTACATTTTTAAAGAGATAAAAAAAATATTTATTTCAAAGTTGATAAACAATCTTGCAGATAACCTGAATAGCATAAGCAAGTAAACATGGAAAAGTAAACACAGTATGAAAATATTGTGAAGCGTGGAAAGAATATGGTGATGATGCACCTCGGGAGTGATACCTATCCAGCTTAGAATATTTCGTACTGTCATGTCTGCGAATATTATCAGACTTGGACTGTGAAAAGAAACGTATCATTTCAAGAATGCCATGAAAATATTAACTTCGAATTAATCGCAAATGTTTGTTGGTATATACTTTTCATTAGCTAATTTAGTTTCTTCTCTGACATACTTTATTAAACTTTGACCCATTAGATGATGTGTTTGCAACATGCTTAGCAAAACAAAAGTAGCAAATCTGCCAATGATTAAACATGTACAATAACATTTTCAGAAGGAAAGAACTAATGTGTATATCACTCTTAAATAACTATTATAATATCACGACTGGGATTCTGTCATCTAATACAGATGCTGCTATTTTTTTAGATACAATATATATCTTGGCAATTTATTATATGATATTTATAATATGTCAAAGATATGTCTAACCTATATTACAAAGGATAAGTGGATTAGAAGAATTAGACAATGCTTTCTAAACTTATTATATAATTCTGATGTCAAGGTACTTGATTTTCTTCACTTTTAATACATTCCAACCGTTCGAGCAATTCAGTCTTTTTCTTTTGATTTATTATAGCCGTTTCGATCTGTTCTGTCTTGCATCAGACATTATGAAATAATATTATATGTATTGTATTTCTGATATAGCAACTAGAGGAGACTTTGTGTTCATGTTATGTATATTTAGTTCGTGTGCATTTAAATGTGACTGTGTATAGAATTGTATTGTAATCTTGTTTGGTCTTGTTTCACATATTTTTATTACGCTGTGAGCTTAAGGGTGAAACTTGAATATGACTTTAAATGCTTCTGAAACAAACTTTGTTTACAAGTTATACTAATTTCAACTAGAATGATTATTATATTTTCAGAACAAATGATTTTGCGACATACGTATGTATTCTTCCTTAACCATGTGTATCTAAATTGATTTACTGTTGTGTTTCAATATAATTTGCGATGAATAATTTATTAAAATCTTTGGAATTAACGAGTTGTCGTTGACATTTTGTACAAACTCACAACTTTAGGATTATTTATGAGTCTGTTTTCAAGAGATTATGTTTCATCAGCACATTCGAGTTTAGTATTCATTCAGAACATTCTTTTATTGCAAGCTTGTGTTTGAACTTTTAGGATTATCAAAGATTTAATTTCAATTCAGAAAGTTTCTCCAACATTTCTACTTTGTAACCTAAAGAATTAAATTATTTCTTGGTTTTACGAAACTTGATGGCTTAGTGTTTTCAGGTTAGTTATTAACGACAGATTTGCAAAGATGATTAAACACCACCTGTGTTTTGTAGCTAATAATTCTTTCACCTAAATAGTAGTGTCGTGCTTTAAATTAGCTCATGCCAATCATCGTTTATAATTTATTATTGCCTGTTTCCATATATTACATGCAATATTTTGGGTAGGTCCTTGACTTTGTTTTCTTTGTACAGCAGTTGGTTCAATCAGATAGACACAGTCAAGAACATATTTGTTTATAATCATCCTTCTGTACATTGACTAAATGTTAATCATCAGCCAGTAGACTATTTACTTAACCTAAATTTCAACGACAACTGAATGACATTTTTGAGCTAAACATATATATATATATATATATATATATATATATATATATATATATATATATATATATATATATATATATATATATATATATATATAGAATACAAATCATATGGGGAATAACAACCCTCTCAAGCGTACTGGATCCACCAAGGGATCACGTCTGTCAGGGATTAATTAAAATAGATGCAATAAACTGACGACGAACAGTACGAAACTAGTAACTAACTAGCCTAAGCGCTTTCGACTCTTAATGAGTCTTTTTCAAAGGCAAATACAAAACATAGTTACGACAAACAAATAAACACAAAAACGTTGCGTTTGTAAACCTCTACATTTCTATCTTCACATGTGCTAAAACTATAAATACAACCAGCTTGTATAGACTAGTTGCGGAAACTGAAAACGTTGTATAATTCCCTAAAAGTCTACAAGCCAAAGCGACATCTATTTTTACTTTGTGTACATATATAACGCAGATTATATCCCGGATATTTGGTTCTATACCGGTTATTCTTATAGTAAAAATTGAAGGATAAGAAGATTTAGAAAATGTTAAATTCTACTAGTGCATAGTTTTCATTTTCTAGTCTTCTTGGTTTAGACCGCTTGGTTTCAATGTTCTAAGGCGGCGTATCCAGTATGATTCCTTTTCCTTCCTGGTTTCGGAACTCCAGCTGTGGTTGTTGGCAATAGCGATAAGTATTATATCACTGAAAGTGTGGCCAGGGGAGGAGAAGTGTTCTGCGACCGGGCTTCTGTACAGCTTTTTTGTCATCCAATCAGATCTATGAAGGTTTATCCTTATGTGTAGCTTTTCAGTTTCTCCCACGTACTGAAGGCCACAGATCTTACATGTGATGAGATAAATCACATTCTCTGTTTTGCACGTTTTGTTTGGACCATGTATGTTTAGTTTTTCTTTAGTCACTGTGCTAGTGAATGTCTTGGTCTCTATCATATGTTGACAGGTTTTGCATCTTTTATCGCCACAGGGTCCAGATTGACTAGGTTGGTTTTGACTAGCGATTGTTGTTAGCTTGGCCCTGACTAGGATGTCCTTTAGGTTTTTTGGTCTCCGGTAAGCTACTACAGGTTTGTTCGGAAGTATTAGGTTTAGTATGTCTGACGATTGCACGGTTGGCCAGTGGTTTGCGATGATTTTACCTACTTTGGGATTGTCTGGGTGATAGGTCAGAATAAATGGTATCCTATCAACCTTTTCTTTCTGTCCATATCTGAGTAGGTCATCACGGTTTGTTTGTTTGGCCCTTTGGATTGCCTCCGCAATCAGGTCTTTGTCGTAGCCTCGGTAAATTAAGTGTTTAGCCAGCTCTTCAGACCTTTCTAGGAATCTTTCATCGTCGGAGCAAATTCTGCGTATCCTCAGTGCCTGGCTATATGGAATGTTCTTAATGCAGTGTTTTGGATGACAGCTGGTTGGGAGAAGATACTGGTGTTTGTCGGTTTGTTTCGAGTAGATGTCTGTGTGTAATTTGGTTTCCACCAGTCTGGTTGTTGTGTCCAGGAAAACATGGTTTGAGTTGGAAATTTCTGCCGTGAATTTTATTGAAGGATGGAAGTTGTTTGCCTTTGAAATGAAGTCATCCAGACTTTCTCTTCCATACTGCCATTTCATTTCTATATCATCGATAAAGCGTACCCACTGGTATGGTGTACGCTCAACCGATGCTAAGAGCTTTCCCTCAAGTTTTCCCATGAAAATGTTAGCATACGAAGGGGCCATTTTAGTACCCATTGCAGTTCCATTGATTTGTAGGTAGTTTTCTTCATTAAATTCAAAGTTGTTGAGTTTTAGGACAAGCTCCAGGAGTTGGATTAAGAAGTGTGTGGGTGGATTGTTTACAGTTCTTGTTTCCCATGCTTCGCTGCATGCCTGTAACCCTTCGTTGTGCGGTATGTTGGTGTACAAAGATGTGACGTCTAAGGAAGCAAGTAGAGGGTTGAGAGGGTTGTTATTCGCCATATGATTTGTATTCTTTATATTACCTACCTCGTATGGCTCGATCTACCTTTGCTGTGATCTAACACCCTTTTCTGTCTTGTATTTATGTAGTGTTACTGTATCCGTTCCATTGTTTCCTTCTTATACTTAAATTGTTGCCGTGTCTCTTAGAATGGAGACGATGTCTCAACAAATACAGAAAACATTCAAAACTTTACGCAATGAAACTGATTCTTTAATTCGCCTAAAGCATCATTGCACTTTCTTGCATCATTTCCTCGAAACAAATACAGTCACTAAAGGTCTTCAAATTCATGTGAAACCGCAAATTATTGGCAAGAGTTCAAACAGATTCAACAAAAGATGGAATAAAATAACTCACGAAGCTTCCATGAAACTCACAGCCCTACTTAGTAAAAACGTAAATCATCAATATCTAGCCAAATCAGCAACCATTGCAGAACTAAAACATCAGCTCAATTCCGTCTCAACAGAAGAACAATTGAAAACGTTTTACTCCAAATTAAATAAAGATGAAAAAAGACTCTCTTCGAAACTATACAAAGTCAGAGAGAGAAAATTTAGAAGTCATGATCTACAACCAATGGACTGTTGTGAAGAAACTTCAATTGACGAAATTTCTTCCAAAAACAACCGTAAGAAGAAAAATCGCCGCAAAAGGAAGAATCGCAAGCACTCTGTAACAAACACTAATGCAACTGTTACTAACACAGTAGTCAACATCTCCAATTTAGAACTTACTGATGCAGAAATAAAACTTTTTTCGAAAGGTTTGAGTTTCTGTCCCCGTCCTAAAACATACGACAGAGGGAAGCTTAAGAATGACACCGAAGAATTCATCCGCCGACTAAGACTCAAAGCCCATTTTGCCTTGCAACCAACAAGCAAATCAAAGGAAAATATAAGCTGCGACCAACCCACATTTAGAAAGAAAAGTAACTGGACCCCACCAAAAAGTTCAATTCCGAATCTGGAAGCCTTTATCAACTCGGTTGAAAACGATATTTCCAGACATATCAACCATACTAACAAATATTCTAATTTGACAAAAGAAGAAACAGATGCCCTGCACTCACTGAAAAGCAGAACAGACATAATAATTAAGCCTGCAGATAAGGGTTCCGCTGTTGTCGTTATGAATAGGGAAGACTACATTAGTGAAGCAAGTAGACAACTAAGTGACGCTAGGTTCTACCAAAAACTGGACCATGATCCAACGCTGGAATATGCAAAAATCATCACTAATGTTATTGACGAGGCGTACCAAAGTGGACACATAGACCAGCAAACAAAAAACTACTTAAGCCCAGAAAACCCAAGAGCAGGTAGATTTTATCTTCTACCCAAAATCCACAAACAAGGAAACCCTGGCAGACCTATAATCTCAGGTAACGGGCACCCCACAGAAAGGATATCAGAATATTTAGATCATTTTATGAGACCACATGTCCACAAATTACCATCATATCTTCAAGACACGACAGATTATCTCATAAAAAGCAAAGCTAGTGAACCATTACTGCCAGATACATTACTTGCTTCCTTAGACGTCACATCTTTGTACACCAACATACCGCACAACGAAGGGTTACAGGCATGCAGCGAAGCATGGGAAACAAGAACTGTAAACAATCCACCGACACACTTCGTAATCCAACTCCTGGAGCTTGTCCTAAAACTCAACAACTTTGAATTTAATGAAGAAAACTACCTACAAATCAATGGAACTGCAATGGGTACTAAAATGGCCCCTTCGTATGCTAACATTTTCATGGGAAAACTTGAGGGAAAGCTCTTAGCATCGGTTGAGCGTACACCATACCAGTGGGTACGCTTTATCGATGATATAGAAATGAAATGGCAGTATGGAAGAGAAAGTCTGGATGACTTCATTTCAAAGGCAAACAACTTCCATACTTCAATAAAATTCACGGCAGAAATTTCCAACTCAAACCATGTTTTCCTGGACACAACAACCAGACTGGTGGAAACCAAATTACACACAGACATCTACTCGAAACCAACCGACAAACACCAGTATCTTCTCCCAACCAGCTGTCATCCAAAACACTGCATTAAGAACATTCCATATAGCCAGGCACTGAGGATACGCAGAGTTTGCTCTGACGATGAAAGATTCCTAGAAAGGTCTGAAGAGCTGGCTAAACATTTAATTTACCGAGGCTACGACAAAGACCTGATTGCGGAGGCAATCCAAAGGGCCAAACAAACAAACCGTGATGACCTACTCAGATATGGACAGAAAGAAAAGGTTGATAGGATACCATTTATTCTGACCTATCACCCAGACAATCCCAAAGTAGGTAAAATCATCGCAAACCACTGGCCAACCGTGCAATCGTCAGACATACTAAACCTAATACTTCCGAACAAACCTGTAGTAGCTTACCGGAGACCAAAAAACCTAAAGGACATCCTAGTCAGGGCCAAGCTAACAACAATCGCTAGTCAAAACCAACCTAGTCAATCTGGACCCTGTGGCGATAAAAGATGAAAAACCTGTCAACATATGATAGAGACCAAGACATTCACTAGCACAGTGACTAAAGAAAAACTAAACATACATGGTCCAAACAAAACGTGCAAAACAGAGAATGTGATTTATCTCATCACATGTAAGATCTGTGGCCTTCAGTACGTGGGAGAAACTGAAAAGCTACACATAAGGATAAACCTTCATAGATCTGATTGGATGACAAAAAAGCTGTACAGAAGCCCGGTCGCAGAACACTTCTCCTCCCCTGGCCACACTTTCAGTGATATAATACTTATCGCTATTGCCAACAACCACAGCTGGAGTTCCGAAACCAGGAAGGAAAAGGAATCATACTGGATACGCCGCCTTAGAACATTGAAACCAAGCGGTCTAAACCAAGAAGACTAGAAAATGAAAACTATGCACTAGAAGAATTTAACATTTTCTAAATCTTCTTATCCTTCAATTTTTACTATAAGAATAACCGGTATAGAACCAAATATCCGGGATATAATCTGCGTTACATATGTACACAAAGTAAAAATAGATGTCGCTTTGGCTTGTAGACTTTTAGGGAATTATACAACGTTTTCAGTTTCCGCAACTAGTCTATACAAGCTGGTTGTATTTATAGTTTTAGCACATGTGAAGATAGAAATGTAGAGGTTTACAAACGCAACGTTTTTGTGTTTATTTGTTTGTGGTAACTATGTTTTGTATTTGCCTTTGAAAAAGACTCATTAAGAGTCGAAAGCGCTTAGGCTAGTTAGTTACTAGTTTCGTACTGTTCGTCGTCAGTTTATTGCATCTATATATATATATATATATATATATATATATATATATATATATATATATATATATATATATATATATATATATATATATATATATATATATATATATATAATACCATCTGCCTTATATGAATTTACAAATTGTGTTCAAAATAGAAATAGAACATCATAACAACATTACAATTTTGTCCTTTATGTTCTATATTTATATCTCCAAATTTCCAACGACAACTTAATTTTATTTTGGTTTGTGTTAACATGATAGGAATCATATATTCTCTTTCTTTATTTGCTAATAATGTCACACAAGCATCATTGTTCCTATGGAAAAAATAATCGTCAAAATTGTTCTTTGAAAAATTGAAACAAATATAATTTGGATGGCAAACTTGTTTTGTACACTTATGTAGTTCCTTTGTGTGAAAGACAAAGAATTGTTGTGGTTTGATTGTCTTTGATATTTTAACGTTGATGTGGTTTCTGCGGTCAAAATTACGTCTTATCAAAAGCACACATTGTTATAAAAGACATATATATATGTCTTTTATAACAATGTGTGCTTTTGATAAGACGTACTTATGACCGCAGAAACCACATCAACGTTAAAATATCAAGGTCAATCAAACCACAACAAATCTTTGTCTTTCACACAAAGGAACTACATAAGTGTACAAAACAAGTTTGCCTTCCAAATTATATTTGTTTCAATTTTTCAAAGAAAAATTTTGAAATTTTATATATATATATATATATATATATATATATATATATATATATATATATATATATATATATATATATGTGTGTGTATATATATATCGTAACCATATATTACAATATTTTGTATTTTGTTTCTTTTGATGATTTGCATATAAGGAGGTGCAAATAAACTGTTGTAATTTTTGCTGCAATCCGATTATGTTTGAATTAGGACAATCTTCCTCTATATGCTCAATATACTTTTTAAATTTACGTCACATTAATATATTATTAAAAAATTTATTTAGGAAAGGAAAGTATAAGGATTATAAAATAAATTGGGATTTGCTTAAAGAAGGTGGTATCAAGCAACTATAAACTGAAAATGGCATTCTACAGACATCGTTCTAAATAGTTCCTACAATTATTCGTTATTCAATAAAAGGATGACAAAAAAATAATTTCTTTACTGAAAGTCCTAAGTGTAAATACAGCATTTCAAAGCTACTGAACAATTTATAAAAGTACAACTGTCTTAAGAAGCGAAATGTAATTTGGATTACCAGACACTCTTTACATTATATAATCTTTACATTTTAAATAGTTACGAATTTCATAGATTATCTACAAAATGCGTGAAAATTAAAATATACCAATTTATATTTGGCATTTTTAAGTAAATTATGTGCAGGTCGAAACCTGGTAAGTATAATTGTTATGATGGTATTTAAGATTTATTTACTTACCTCCGTAACTTACTTTTTCCGGATTATCAAGAGAAATGTTTTTTACTGTATGTACTATACGCAGACACCTTCGCTAAATTTGTTCTACCTACATTCACTAATACCCATCACAAATAAAATCGTTATGTCTCTGAAGTCTCTAAGGGTCTCCTCGTTAATATAAGGTTTTATATCACTTGTATCTACTTACAATTTTGCTGATAAGGAAAATATTTTGAATGATTGAAGGTAAAGAACTATATTCTAGGTTTATTGCCTCTTAAGTGTCTTTAACGTACATTCCTGCAAGGTTTCCACAAGAGTGTTTAACTATTGTGTTATTAATAAACATACTGATATAATGAAGTGGTATGCATTGTTTTCTTATTCCAGAACATTTTGTAAATATCCTAACATTTCCGTGCCAGTGTCGTCCACACTATCAATTACAGTGTATTTTTTATGCTACGACCTTCAGATATTACTCATCATGTAACTTATGTAGGCTCACGTAAGATGCTTTGGTGGACATACCTGTTAATGCTGTTAATTTCCATAACATTGTATATATTATCATTAGGTATGTATGATTTGTTAATATATGTGTGTGTGCATTTTATTTTAATTTCGTCAATTTTAATTTTCATTCCACGTATTCATTTTAAAATCTAAACGCTATATAGTAACCGAGAAAGTAATTTATAGTTTAACAAACGTTGAATAGAAAGATGGTGGTAGAGGTACAATACATTACTAAATATTTCAACAACGTTCTTAAACTATCATTGGAAGGTTTATATAGCATTCATATATGTATATTGGTGCAAATTATAATTCAATAGTTCTGCTTGCACTCTATTGAAAGTTTACCTCATGTGGCAAATGTCTCGTTCTGGACAGGGTAGATCGACCATCTTTAGTACTTTGCACAACGTAGATATCCGCATTTGGATCAATCTCATAATTCCTCTTTAAGTTTAAGGTCAGAGCATCTGATCCTCGCATGAGATGAAAAGTCAAGTGAGCAGGTAGACCAGGATCGCCGAGCGTTCGTTTGTCGGTCTGAATTGTTGTTGTAACGTCTTCCAGCCAGACTATTTCCATGGCTATACGTAATGGAGAAAAGATTAAATGATATGTGAACGAGAAGACGACGAACATAGATTATTTCGGCTATCATTTACATCTAAATAATAGGTAGAATAATTGGTAGATATATCAACGTGTTGCAAAAAGAGCTGTACTTTGGACAATTATATCCAGATTAAAGCACTCTTAATAGATATAAATATATTTTAAAGATATAATGGACATATGAAAGTTAAAGAATCGGATAGTTTCACTCTGTGTTGATCAATAATCCAACATATAGGACGCATGTTTCTTTGCTACATATGGCAACCAACACTAATAATATTAGACTTGTGCGAAATCATAAATGCTCACTAAATATTAATAGATCGAGCCTATCTGTTCACAGCAGAACTTATAGTATCACTAAAAGTGTTGACTTTTTTTGACTCTTAAAAAGTTTAGCTATATTGATATTGCCTAATTGCCTTTGCTTGTTTAAAAACTTGCAAAATCTTTAATATTGGTATACATTAAAAATACAAATATAACAGAAGTCCTGATAAAGTCTTTCAAAAGTATCATCACAGGCTATAGGCCTAATCACGGTAGCGTAAGTGGCAACGAAAGTTTGAACAAAATTCATAAAGGTGGTCTGCATTCACCCTCTTCAATATTAAGGCTTCCATGTATTAACTTCAAATATTATCTAAATAAGCACCTTCATAATACTTGGATATACATATTGAAATAAACTCTACACACATGCTGAAGTTTATCAAACATCTATTTAAGACTGGCATTCGTCATATAAAGCAAATCAAAGTTTTGAGGTGTTAATATGCTGATTTACATAATGACACATCCATTAGAATTTCTTCATGACGAGCAGTTCATTGACAAATGCGATAATTAAATATGAAGTACATTTTGATATGAATATTTTTTTATATTTAATTCATACAACGTTATTTCAAAAGGTGTAGCCACAATATCGAATCATCCAAATTTCCAGCTCACCTTGCATGTAATGAAGGAGGCATAAATCGTGGCGATAACGTAGCTGGAAAACAGCTATTGAAAATCACAGTACTACAACGATCAGTAATTATTAAGTATGCAAAAACAAATCATAATACTATCTCTAATAAAATGCTAGCGATTTAATCGTTTCAAGGCAGGAATTTCGAATTGTATTTATCTCATAAAAATATTGTAAAGATTCCATTGAGGGTGCTTATCGTTGGCTATTGACGTAATGATTTAACTTCCTCTAGAAAAAATAAAGAGTTATGTATACGAACCTGTGATAAAACTAACAAATGCTTTTCAAACTCGAGATGTATTTCACTTCTAAATGTATCATAGAACGTTAGTCGTGCATGATTTAAAAAAGGGGCTGAAACGATAAATAGCTATCAAACATGTTTTCCAAAAAGGGATATATTGGATGCAATATTATAATCTAATTTGATTTACAGTTAAATAATAAAACCTATGATACTCCTGCCAGTGTATTTGATAATGATAAAGCTTTTCTCCATTCATTAATAAGGTGATGTGATGTAGTGTTTATATGTGGATTCACTTATAAATAGGAAAGAGCAATTGTAATTTAAAATGTGATGTTGTTATTACTGGTCAAGTCTCCAGTTCCAATTTGTTTCTTATCTCAGGTGGATGCAGACAGAATCTGATACACAGTTATAATAAAACAAATGTCAGTTATATGGAGTTTAAAATAGATAATATAGACTATGTTGTTTTTAGTATACAGTATGTATCTGTGATGATTCAGAGACAGCTAATGTCTGCTTGAATTATTTTACAAGTATACTCAAACCTTTCTACTCTGTGAATAAATATTTGAAAAAGTAAAAATGTTTTTTTCAAGAAGAAATAGGTTGCAACAAAACATACTCTCCAGAATATATACTTAACTTTGAAAGGATAAATGTAAAACAAGGATTCGATAAAAACTACATGTCTTATAAAATCCAAATAAATCAAAATATAGCTTTAATGAACTAACGTATTAATTATTTACAAGATAGCATTTCCTTGGTCAAATGAAAAATTCAAATAATATGTTTCCGAGAAGAAATATTATGAGGGGATTCAATATGACTGTAGATGCGTCAAAAAGACCATTGGCTGATTGACTGCACTATAAATCTTACTGCAATTTTTAGCATGGATTATTTTTTTTCTATTTGTAACAGTCTAGTGATGCTACTTTTTGAATGAAAATGATATTCAGAGATACAGCAATCATTCACTGCCGAACAATTGTTAGTTATTTCATCCCAAATAAATTGCAAATGTGAATACTACAAACCATTGACATTGACATTGGACATGTGACTGATTTATTAATGAGTATGTCACTGGAGGAATTTTGATAGTTATAAAGTTAGATTTTCGATCAATGCCATTTTCATAAATCTACTGCAATGCATATAGACAGACCGTATGTCCGCTAATATAAAGTTTTGTATCATTTACAACCGAAATCTGTAATAGCTTTTTAGAAATAATGCTAAGGCTATTTGAATCAAATAAATCAAATATATTGGTGTTTACTAAAAACTGGTAGCCTAGGAGTTAGAAAGGCCAACTCAAAAAGGGGAAGTCGTGGGTTCAAACCCATTACAAGTTCTAAAAATGACTTATTAAAATTGTACCAGCAGCTTCCTCGCTTGGCGTCCAGCATTAAGCGCTTATTCAGAACGGCGTGTCGGCCTGGTGTCAGAATTATGTGACTGGATTGAACATTATCCTATATTATGTAGCATGATGCACCAATGCTAACATCACTATAACATTTCACAATGCAGACATCCTAGCGATTGGACTTCTTAAATGTTAGAGCTGCGTTTAGTATTCAAAGAAAATATGCATACAAACATTGCTTTTGAATTTGTCAGTTTCGAGGATGACGACTGACGCAAATACATTTGTGCCAAAAAAATCCAAATGTCTCTATCGTGGATTGTTGCCGACGACAATATTACATACAAATTTAGTTACGGAATGCATTTCTCAAAAGAATCAACATTATCTAAAACGGAGTTCTCTTTCTGTATAAAATGCAATTTCCCATACGCATAATTTTCGAAAACTGATATTTTAGAGAGAATTAAAAGCAACTGCTGTTATACAATCCTTTCGATTTCAAAAGAATAAATATTACCTTTGGAATTAAATATGTCTACTGATTTAAACAATTTTAAAATTCCGTATGGAAATGGCAATATATATATATATATATATATATATATATATATATATATATATATATATATATATATATATATATATATATATATATATATATATATATATATATATATATATAAAAGTAGATTTGATAAACATTTATATTCTTTGCTTAATTTCATCTATATGGTACTGTTTCTTTTATATTTGATCAAAAAAATATAGTAAAATATTTTGCAATAGACGGTCACTGTGCAAACAGGTGAAAGTGTCATAAACAGTGCCTTTGGAAATATATATGTAGTTACGTATATATATATATATATATATATATATATATATATATATATATATATATATATATATATATATATATATATATGTGTGTGTGTGTGTGTGTGTACGTGTGTGTGTGTGTTGAAATGGCAGTGATGTGCATGTATGAATGTATGAGGCTTTAAATATATATGTTTCTTATTGAGTATGCCTATCATATTTGTGACTGAGTTTGTCGATTATAGGTACAGAAATATTGTGTTACTTGTTTAACAAAAATGGTAATATTTTCATATAAAATGGTTCAACTGGTACCGCATGTGCTATATATTTATTTTCTCACAGTTTACCATCTCATTATGAAATATGTAGCACAAATAAATGGGAGTTTTGAACGGCACATTGTAGCCCTAACTCTATCATTAGTTCGTTTTTTATCTTAGGTAACCCTGATCTTTGCCGATTTCACCAAATAAATTGAAATAAATTCTTCAGAATTACACTAAGCAAAGGTTAACCACAAACCATTTTTCTTCTCTCAATCAGTGATTTTCCATTTGGAAAAATTTGCCAAAGACAGGACCGACGGGAGGACAACTTCCTCAAATAATTCGTACATGAGTAGAAAAACGAATGGTAATTATTCATTTTTTATTTTTCCGTCTGTAAGTGTTATGATGCTATCAATTCGAAGCTAGCAAAGTGTATTTATCCTTATCTTTAGAGCTTGTTAAACAATTTACAAGAGAAATGAATAAAATATTTCTAAGAAGTGTATAACCTTGTCTTAAAAGTTTCTGGATGTTACTACCACAACTACTAAGGTTACGTATCATAACGTTGGATATATCTCTCCTCTATTTTATACTTAAATCGACTTAAGTTTTCAGGCAAAATTCGGATTTTCAATACCTCGACCGTCAGAAAAAGGTGTAGATGGTTCAAGAGGACAATGAATAGTCCGTCTTACAGTAAAATCAACAATGGATATGAATGGTTTTAAAAAATAGTCCAGTTATCTTTTTGATATATTTCCACAGGATTTGACGATGTGGCCAAGGTGTATATGTGCTGTCCGCCTAGGATTCTGATCTTAACAATATCAAATTTCAGTTAATAGATCGCCGAAATAGTAGCAAATATAGTTAAATAAATAAATCTTAACAACATAAGAAACTCGGATACAAACTATTATTTAACGTAGCAGAATGTCGAGGTATTTATATATAAATGTCATTTAGACGATTGAGAGTTTTTACGAACGGCTTGCACAGTTCGGTGTGGATAACTTAAAATAACATAAAGCATATCAAACGCATTAAAACTATATTAGTTCTGAAGTATATAAATATAAATGACTACCTGATTCTCCATCTTTCTATCTATATAAATATATCTCAATATATATATATATATATATATATATATATATATATATATATATATATATATATATATATATATATATACATATATATATATATATATGTGTGTGTGTGTGTGTGTGTGTCTGTATGTGTGTGTGTGTGTGTGTGTGTGTGAAAGAGAGACGTACCTGAGTTAACATAAGCTAAGAGTCCAACGAGCAAAATAAATTCACCTCTATTCATTATGAAGCCATAGGCAGACCGATGTATGTAGAAATTGTGAACGGTTTAGACACTAAAACAGAGCTATATAGATATGCTACATAAGATTATGTGATCGCAAATTATGAAGGTTAAAGCTACTTCTGTAGTATCATTTTCTTTTCTGTTAAAGTATGTGAATGTTTCCCAAACATACAGGTTGGAACAGGCTGAAACCAAAACGTTTTCATTATAATTTCTTATAAGTGTCAATAGATGTCTAGACGTATTGTATCAAGTAATTATGTTCTGCATTGAACAATTCAGTTTATTTCATCACACTTTTTCATAGCTCCTTACTGCCAGTTACATGCATTAGCTGATCAATTGCGTAATCGGGAGTTATTTTAAAATAAATTTTAGTTCGTTGGCTATTGTCAAGATGCAACAATCCTCCAATGAACGGTGTTTTCACATGAGATTCAAACGACGCTATTTGCACCTGACGTTGTTTACGTTTAATTTATTTAATTACTCTAATCATCCTTTTCTTTGATTAATTATTATTGTGTTAATTATGAGACATTAACTTTAATTATATATTTTCCATATTATTCATCAATATAAAATTATTATCATTATTGTTTTTATTATTATTATTAGTAGTAGTAGTAGTAGTAGTAGTAGTAGTAGTAGTAGTAGTAGTAGTAGTAGTAGTAGTAGTAGTATTACAGGACTCACAACAGTATAAACCTGAGGGCTTGAGTATTTTGCTAATGGAACAACATCAACCCATACATTTGTGTCTTTACGAGTAAACGATATTCTTGAGGAATATCAAAATTAGTTGCTTCTCTGTGCTTTACAAGTGATAGATATACATTTCACCTAATTGTTTATATTTTACAATATATTGTGAAATAGAATAAAATGATGTGTGACCATTTTTCATAACAATAAATTGCTTTTATTATTTGTTTTCCTGCATTTTTACAAGGCTGAATTAAAGGAAGATGTGTTTCAAAATGTTCGAAATGAATACATTAATCAAAGCTGGACGCACCGCAACAAAGATATTTTTATACATAGCTCAGATCATAAGAATGCTAATCCGAATCGAGTTTAAACAAACATGGTAAGTTAGCCATTGGAACATTTTCTACCCACGGCAGCATACTGATATTTTATCTACACGTTCATGTTATGATGTTCCGCTTAAGAGTAAACAATTATTAAAAACAATTATATCGTTAATTATTATACACTCTACCGTATTTAACAATTATGAAATGCAAATCTCCCAATGCTACTGGATAATTCTGGAAGGCAGAGAATAAAATGATCTAATCCACCATCAGCCATTATGCAAATAGAACAGCTGTATTACATTCGAGCTGGACGTTAAGTAAGAATGCTTGCTTTATCTTCATCTCGGACAATTTATTAAAAAAGAATGGCATGGATCTAAACCTTAGTGAATTTAATCTTTGAAATAAATTATATTTCGATTGTGTTTATCTTATCTAAATGAATGCACAAGGATTGTTGTCAGTTTTTTTCAGAACGACAATGTTTCTTCCTACGAAACATCCACATAAATTATATTCACACTCATTGTAAAAGCATCATTATCGTTCGATGTAGACTGGTCTAGCCAGAGATATACGCTGAAAGCCATCTTAGTAGGATTCTACTATTATGATAAATTTATGAGAATCAATCTACAGGAAGAAGATATTTTAGTAATTTCTAATGTATTATCTTTCTGACAGTTTTATTGACTCAATATGATGAATTAGGAAGTTTTGTATAAGCTAATGTTTGAACAATCGTGTCCTACAAATTGTTAGGTTTTTTGGTGTGATAATATATATGTATTTCATATATTGTTTCCAGATTGTTTGGTATGCTAAATAAACACACCACGGTGATATTGTCAAATATTTCTCACAGTATTCTTTGGCAGAGAGCATTACAAGTCGAGAATCCTAAAGCACATACTACTACCGACTGACTAGCACCTCAGTTCATGCGTTTTATAACTTAGGATGAAATGCAAATTGTGCAAATAATCAAATCAAGCACTGTGCCCACATTTTGACAGGTACAAAGCGGAAGGGCAACATACGATGTAAGTGCAAATGATGAACTCACTAGTTCAATGTAGCTATTAATCGCCATGCTGCAACATTGAGCTTCAGCAGGAGAGTCACGACCATGCATATAGTGATCAATTCCTCTCAGCAAACGATAGACTCTTTTATTAGAGTGCAGTTAGAAACAGGAAATCAAGGTTATTAATAAAACAAGTGGACTTCAATCACAATAACTTGGTGGACAAGCTTTCTAACGAAGACTTAACGGTTGGAAGGAAGAAACTCCAGTGGATTCGAAGGCATGTGGGGATGCACCAATTCTGTCTTGGAACGATCGGGGAAGGGGCTATTGAGTACCAACCACTCTACGTAATAAGCCAGACTATACTAGGTGCTAATTCTGGTTTCAATTTAGTTTCGTAAAACGATTGTCAAATCTTTAGAATGTAAACTGGATTTTGTTTCTAATTACCTGAGAAAAAACCAACCCATACTTTAAGCGATATCTAGTCTCATTAATCCAATCGTAATATAATAGTGGGGAAGATGAAACCACATATTGAATACATTTATTTTGGAAATATTAAATATCTAATGTGCACTATATTGAAAAGTTTTATGAAATAAAAACATTTTATCTAGATTTATTCTTGTATTGAAGATATGTGGTTAGAGCATTGTTGACTAAAACGGACTTCGGTCTCAAAATTGGAACCGATCTTCCTTTCATAACTTGGACATAAAGGTCATCATGCCAAAAACAAAAAATAAGTACAGTGTTAAATATATATATATATATATATATATATATATATATATATATATATATATATATATATATATATATATATATATATATATATATATATATATATATATATATATATATATATATATATATATTTGAGAGTTATTTACTAGGTCGTCATGCGAGTGTGTCTGCTACGCACAAGCCTATATAACACCGATTCTTTGACATCAATTTTTTGTGATGCGTGCTTAGTCGTTACGGTATATGGGACGGTGAGTGCAGCCAAGGCGATTGGTGACGATTACTCACGGACCTGGGTTCGAAACTCGGTACCATACGAATCTAATTTCTCTAACCTCTATGATTGTATCCTTTGTATTAAAATATTATTTCTGCCCACTATTATCAAGATTCTACTACAGAATCCAGTGATTACACGGTCTGCTCTGTCTGATATATATTTATAATTCTCTGTAATATAAAAATCCTATATACCTTGATTTATTTCATAGGAATCTGAAACGACTGCGCATATATATGAGTATTATTTACTAGGTCGTCCTGCGAGTATGTCTGCTTCGCAGAAGCCAGTATTACACTCATCCAGTGCCCTTTTGTATGCGTGCTTAGTCGTGACGGTATATGGGCCGGTGCCTGCAGGCAAGGCGATGGGTGCCGATTACTCGAGGACCTGTTTTCAAAACTCGGTAGAGTACGAATTAAATTTCGATAACCTGTATGATATTATTGTTTATTATATTTATTTATTTATTTTATTTATTGTATATGCAACACCAATTACTTGCTAACAGGTTTCGAAATTTCACTCTTGTTCTTTTCTATGTAAAAGGAAATATCGATGCATACTTTGTATTGTAAACGCTTCTTTACATTCAGGACAAGTTGCAGCCATTGAGGTCTGCCACAGTCTAATGGGTGGTAAAACAATTCTCCAGGAAATAAAAAACATTTATTATATAGCAAGAACGTCTCCCTCAGTGGGTACTCTTTCTAACATTTAGGAGCTAGATGTTTCCACAAGTACAGCTATATATTCCGTGTTTATCCACTTACTAAATTAGTATTGCATTTACTCGCTTCTGAAAACCAACATGGCACTGTCATGGAAGTGTTTTGTATGTAAAGATTGTTGCGGAAGAACGTCAGTTGTGCAATATACTCTTTGTGACATTCATTTTTGTATGTCCAAATGACAATAATAAAATACAGCAACAACACCGAAATGTGATATGGGAAAGGTATATGGTTCATAAGACCACATATTTCCTGGTTATTCATAAACATTACTGTACTAATGTAACAATTATAAACGTTTTATTATATTGGATTTACTTATCTAAGCACACGTTTTACTTATACATTTAGAACGTTTGATCTCTATGTTTGTTGTTTTGTAGTTTGCAATTCATGCGGATTTGAACCCTATTACACCATACCTCGTTATGACCATTTTTACCTCTCAAGTGTTCTACAATAATCAAGTGCAACTTGTTCAACAGATGTTATATTTGCCTTTAGTAATCAATTTGAGACTTGCATGACTGTCTTTTAAGTCTCTGTGCTAATTATTGTATACGTAAATTACATTGCTAGTTTATGTGCTAATACAGACTAAGCCGGACTTGACATGGAAGCAATCTGAAGGTTGTTAGACTTTAGAGGAATAAAACTAAGGTATAGGCCTATTGTGCACATGCGAGGCATCAAAAAAAAACTTTTTTTAGAAGTAATATGAGCATTTGCAACAGTAGAAAATGACCCACCAGGTTAACTCTGGTGATGAAAACTGACTCTTTAACATATATAAAGCAACTATATACTCAATGTAATTTAGTAAATTTTTCAATATTCAAGCTCAAGATAATAATCAACAGAAACTGCAACAATTCAGAATAACAATGTCCTGCCAAGGTATTAATTAAAGACTGAATCAAAATCACTGAAAATGTTAGTTTTAAACACACTTTCTGATCATGTCATATCACGTAGTTTTTTTATTACAAGACATTTATCACGTATTCCAGTGTAGCCCCAATTAAGAAAGATACCGAAAACAATCTTTGTATAACCTTTTCATTGACTCGTTTGACTTATTATCTCCAAACGTCCCATCCTAAAACTAATTCTTCTGCAATAGGTTTTACGTCCTAAATAAACAGAACGTACTGAACGAAAATATAATATTCTTTGTAAATAATCGTTTTAATGAAATAAAATTAAAATTAAAAAAGAATTTTAACAGATACAAATAATATTATGACATATATGTAAGAATAATTAAATCAAAATGCATATTGAGGCCATATATAACAGTTTAAAGCATTGACAGAATCATGAATGCATTCTGAAAATTGATTATGCAAGTTCTTTGGTGAAAGTATTTAATTTATTCATTGATCCTAAACGGTGTGTTCTGAACAGGACTCCAAATAAAGGTTTTGGAAACAAAACTCTCCAGTCAAAAGGGACATAATTCTTGTTGCCACATGTTTCTTGCCATATAAACAAATAACTTCATTATTTAACGCAGCAAATAATCTTTTAAATAAGATGACAAATATATAAAATACATCTTACACAATTATGTTTGGTTGTATCATCTTTCTTAGTTGTGTTGACACTAATTTTGAGACATCAGTATTCCACAAATAATATAAATTATTTTAATTCTTATTAGATTTTTGCAACAAGCCAACATAACAACTGCTTCCTCCTTTTGGTATACTAACTGGCCTTTTGACGTTGATTTTGCTTATAAACTATATCAGTAATATTCAATTCAATTTCGATTACTTGTATCATGTACAACTATTATAAATTTATTTTACCATGATTTATATTCGTTAAAGTTATAAAATATTTGGTAAAATCAAAAAAGTTTGGTTGGTTTAATTACAAATTATACTAGTAAAGAAAACAATGATTTTCATTGTTTTCACACATTCAGGAATGGTTCAAAAAAAACATTTCCAAGTAAATTAAATATTTAATGCCACGGTAAATTTGTTGATAACATATTATCTCGTGTATGTGTTATGATCAAAACATTTATACTGGTTTTACAATAAACACAATTGCATTTTACAACTTTATAACCGGTTTATTACGCTTCGATCGAGCATTTGATTTGACAAGACAATCAGTAGTCGATGTTCATTTTCGAATTAGCGTAGCAATAGGAGCTATAGCTAATTACAGAGCAATTGATGTTATACCTAGAGATAAATCAATGCTCCTTGAAGTTATAATGCTATTATGTCATATAATCACGTTAATGTTACCCTGACTCCTGTAGAATAAAAATACCGCTAAACAAGGAACAGATGAGCGGTTCAAATAAATTATCGTTGACCGAGCGTCAATTAGAATCTTAAATAAAGCCGAAAAGTCGAATAAAGAAGTCAAACTTTACCTTTCTGAGGACGCTATCAAACACACTTTTCTTGCAGCTATAAAAACATTAATAGCATTTGCAGCACCAGCTGTTGCAAAACAAAACAGCTGCAGTAGATGCTGTTGGAACTGCTACTAAATGGGCATTAAAGAAAGTAACCGGACAAGGAATAAAACGAATATCAAAAAAGGGAAGAGGTTTCATATTGCCAGAGACACCACATTCATCGTACGGAAAAGGTCCAAGACTTCCCTGGACAGTTTATTGATATCGACAATGTCCAATTTGGATTTACTAGAAGCTGCTAAAATAAAAAAAATAAAACATTTTATAGACGTTTATATGCGTGATATTGAAACTGGTATTTTTAATGACTTGATGCTATGTCAGAATCAAGAAAACCACCTTATACGGTCATGCATGAATATGCCACATTGTCACATTTAAAGAGACAATGATAGTTATAACGGTAGATATTTACTGAAGCTCTGATCTTGGTAAAGGTCAGCAGCAAGATTATTTATCTAGACATGCAACCTTTGATGAACTCAGAAACGAGATAAACGATTTATGATAAGGATGTTCCAATAACAACGCCTTAAAAAAGGATCAGCAATGAAACAACCACACTCAATACTGATTTTACCCATCATATAGGCAAGATTTTAAATTTTTCCAAAAACCTAAATAGAACCACTAGCGAATGATTTGTGAATCCACCAACTATTGACATAAAACTCACTGATATTAACACACAATTCAACGATATTATCAGGGGAATTTCTGATGTCCTTCCTAAATGAGTATGACTAAAATTCCTTACAATCAGATTACGAATATTGTGTACACAGTTGTTTCTAAATTTGGCATATGGACACCGGAAAATTGAACACACTGCTGGTGTATATACTCTCTCCGTACCTATCAGTGCAGAATTTAGAATATTTACCACATTTCCGTCAACTGATAATTTTTCTAGAACTGTACCTGTAGCGTTAGATAAAGATTCTGAGGAAACATTTAGGCTAGAATCATCTGATAAATATATGGCTTCAGCTAATTACTGGTGGTGTCTGGAATTGGTAATTACAATTCCTCAATTAATTACTTAACGTCATAGTATAATGGATAAAATGACCCTGATAACTATCAGCGCTGAACGTGACAGATGTCATCAAACATGTAAATGTCTGAACGGATTAAAAATATTCTCAGTATTATTGATAAAAAGATAGCTACATGTGCACATGATAAATAGCGTGAGTATATGGTAAAATTACCCGCAACACAAGCACTAAATTCTAAATAATCTGGGTATATTTCCATGTATCTCAGCGATATTAAAATGTCTGACGAGGAGTTCGTAAAAATAATGAAAACCTACAACGAAGCATTCAGAATCGCTATTGATTCTGGTGAGAATAATTAGAATGAAGAAATGGAGAATCAAACAATAACAGTAATAATAATGTCAGTGTCTGAACATTATCCGGTGATTTAGTTATTTCAACTGAATGTCAATAATATAACGCCGTAGAAATCTACTAACAAAATTTCGTCAAAAACTACAATGATATCAATAAGTTCAACCAATCCTGAATTTAGCGTTAATTTCCAACCACAGTTCCTGTAAATGAAATAGCATCAGCAACGTTACGAGTTTTTATAGCTGGCCTAATATTAGATCAAAACCAGTTGGTGGACTACATACTAAAAATTTAGTAGTATTTGCAAACAAGAATAAGCCTGATAGAACTAACGATTGCCAAATATCATTTCAACTGGCATTATCAAATAAAAAAATCAATGATGTATTCCAACGCAGAATTAAATATATTACAGGAAAAGAATCAAAAAAGCAACTACTTTTTACGAACCAACATTATCATCGGTGACTGAAATAAATTCTCCTGAATATGCCATATATATTTATCAAAGTTCGATTGGTTCAGTGTTATGATTTCCTTTAGTTGTACAGCTTATCATGGTTCAGCAAAACCACATCGATCTGACTTCATCACTGATAAAAGGTATTTATAAACATTTTAGAATATAGAAAAATAAAAATTGCTTAACCTAGGTAATGGCATCTTGGTTATAGATAGAAAAAAATCATAATTCATACAAACAATTCTTGGTAAAATGGTAAAATAATAGCACTTGATGTTGATAAAATACATTCAATTAAATCAGAACATGAGCGTGTATTTAATAATCTACACAATTTGATTTCAAGCAATAATGTTTGTTACAAAGATGATTTTTTTGAAAAATCAAATAATTGAAAAAATTAAACATTTAAATCAAGTTGATGCAGATCTAGAGTTCATGAATGATATTATTATTAACAGAGAAAAAAGATTAGTAAAACCATTTCGTGCTTATTTTGTGAATTACATAGTAAATGAAGTCGATTAAGTTCAGCGTGTTCTATCCAAGCCTTTGTTCACAGAAGTATTTCTAACACATTTCGTAATTACAAGAGAACAACTATCAACATTTCTAATTTCGGAATTTAACTCTGAGGAGCTAAAGAAATCAGTTAATGATCTCATTGGTGAACACTTTAAAAGAATATGTGATAGATGGTTACAAAAAATCCCGCCACAAACATTTCTCAGATATAATAATAACCCATTTTGCCGCAGGTCATCAAATCCAAAATATATTGTCAAAATAACATCAACAATCGCAGTGATTCTAGCATGCGATGTAATTGATAGTAGTCATCAAGTACATCTTTGAAAGTCTAACCAGAACCAGAAATTATATATATATATATATATATATATATATATATATATATATATATATATATATATATATATATATATATATATATATATATATATATATATATATCCGCATAATGAATTCTCCATTCACCTCTGCAAACAATGAATTATTCAGCTAATTTGAACTCTGTGATCCAAGGAGAAGGATGTCTGTCATGAGCGTCACATGAGTGAACCTGTGTATTGCTTTAGAAAAGAAGAATACCTATGGTACAAATACATGAATGGCTAATTAGGTAATGTTGAACAACTTTTGGAAATAGTTCAGAGATATACAGATCACCAATACCACCAGTATATTCAATCACATGGACGGGGACAAATGGATTTTTATGATTGAAACATAAGGCATATAACACTCTTATCAGTTTAACTACCCTCAGAAATGAGTTGCCTCTGCTTGTTTTGTCCAATTAGGTTTCATTATTTTCTCGGGAGTCAAGTCGACTATTACAATATTTACCTTCTACAATTATAAGCACGGATGTATAAATGAAGTTATGCAATTTCCAAATTGATTACCAAAGGCATAAAAGACTTATTTTCAATAACATCACTTAAATGTTGAATAACACGAAGTACAATCATCATAATAGGTTTGTCTGACTTTAGCTCCATTAGAAGTATAGATTACAACAATTCGATGAGCCATGATATATATATATATATATATATATATATATATATATATATATATATATATATATATATATATATATATATATATATATATATATATATATATATATATATATATATATATATATATATATATATGTGTGTGTGTTTGTGTGTGTGTGTGTGTGTGTGTGTGTGCGTGTGTGTGTGTGTGTTTGTGTGTGTGTGAACAGAAAGATAGAATATCCATCCATCTTTTTGAGTTATTAGACTATTTGGCCATAATTCAATATTTGTTTATACAATTCCTATTTATCCTTTGCTATTTGCATATCTTAATTAAAATATACGGTTTTCTTTCTCAACCACCACCATCAGATCCCCTCCTGTGCAACAATTCTATATTCTACTCATCATTTGTTAAAATACAAACATAGAATGGAATAGTTCAGTCTACAGTCATAGAGTCTCAGTGCGTGTGTAAAGAAAGTAAGGCAGAAAAATACTAAATTATATATAAGTTTAAAATTGAGTATCAGTGAGGTCTCCTAGGTAAAGTTAACAATGAACGTGATGTATGAATCAATATAATTTTAGTTTCTGGTTCTATGGGAAATAAACATTAAGTCCAGCTCACATCTTTCAACAATAATGCCATACCATCAATTGGGTGCTAAAAGCATTTTATATAAAAATATATATTCCACGTGACTTTTGAAATCAATGAAGGGCGTCATCACTAAGAAATTTAGCTAACTTGTCGTAATTTCTAAAAAGGTAATTTATACCGACATAAGCTGATGCTGAGTTTCAAAATAACCCTTTGGGTGAGTTATTAAGTTGCTATTACAAAATTCAAAAACTGGAGATAACTTCACGAACATTTACGAGTAAAACGCATTTTATGTTTCGAATGGTGTTAAAATATGCTTCATGTTTTCAGTTGAACTCTATGGTTATTTAAGACGTGTTACTCATGAACCTGCGCAGATGACAGACGTTTGGTCTAATTTTTATTGCAAGCTGGAATAGGCGATGTTTAAACTTGGTAGTTATAACCACTTTTAGAATTAAGCAATATGCGAATTAATGTAATAAGTGGAAACTAGTCTGATTCCTGGTCGGTGCGTGTGAAACTGATCGGGAAGTTACTATCTTGCCAACATCTTTTTCCTAGCTCAGGTATGTTTTGTCTCCATATTAGATGTCGGTTGATGAAAATTCTTAAGCATTTTGTTCTCTATGCAATTTTTTATAACCCACCAAGCTATGGTTTTGAAATCGTTTTGTATTTATTTTTAAATCTGCTTTGTTTTCATATAATTAGAAGAACCCTTCCTAGGAGTCTTTGACACCCACGTGTTCGTTATAATTGTATGTTATAACCCAAAAGAGGACCTTTATACAGACATGAACTAACGCTAAGTTTCAAAATGGTGTTATAGCATCACTGTAGCAAAGATGCGAGTATTTGTGCTAGAATAATTCATGGTGAAAACTAAATTTTAATCAGTTTACTTTTCGTTGTATGTTTGATAAATATGTTGACGTGACTTCCGTGTTTCTAATCAATTGTTTTTACATCAAGCAGAAAGCAATGAAATGGGTGCAAAATATTCAAATAGCTTTAGATATTCGCATTGATTTCTCTTAGAATTTCATTAACGTGTCAGACGAATTTTCGTAAACGTACTGCGAATTGCTGTCGCAAAATACAGTTGCATGTGCAACAAAGCAAAATATATCAATATAATTCAGATGATCTGCAGACAAAAGGTTTTTTAAAACAGCATATCTGATTCATTTTTTTTAAATAGACCTTTAATTAAAATCATACAGAAATCACAAAATATTAATTATATATGTTAAGTCACCCCAGAAATATATGTTCTTAAGTAATGAACAATAGTTGCGAGACAAGATTCTTTTTTTACAAAGATTGTTGGTAAAATGTTATTAATATGACTGACTATTGCAAAGTCAGATCTTGAAACAATAGGCCAGTCTGGTAGGAGTGGAGAATTGGATACTTCACTTAATATTTGGAACATTAGATCTTTTTGTATCAAATCGACCTGGTGTCTTTTCTCTCAACTTATTTCGATTATTTCAGTTCTTTACACATTATAGTTTCCCTAAGCACGTTCGCGAATTCCATCTCCTCTGGACAGGTTAGAATTATTTAATGCCTACCAGGTGAGACATTGAATTGTATCTTTACTCTTCTGAATGTACTGTTCTTTTGAGTACATGCATGGAATAGAGCTTTTATTTTTCTCAAAGTAATTAATTCTACACATAACGTGCGTTGCATATTAACTCATCAAGTGTACACCATATATTCTTTTTTTATAGGTTGATGTGTATGGAAGAAGAATTAGTGGTTCATCCAGTAAGTGGAAAGCTCCAAGTTTAACTCAAAGTTCAAACACTCATTAGTTTGGTTATCTCAACTTGATATACTGACACACCCCACATAGCAGAAATGGCAAAACACAGAAAAGGCACGCAAAACTGAACATACCCTTCAACTGCTAATTATTAGAAGGAAAGGAAAATTGAAGTCAATGTATAAAATGGATGCTCTATATTATAGCAACTTCGCATATCAAAATTTAAGCCAATTGATGTCAAAATAAAAATAACCAATAGTGCGAAAATGTCTAACAGAACACATTTAATTATCCGTGTCTTTCAAAGGTGGAGTTGTGCATATTTATATTTTTCAAATTATTTACCATATATAATTGTGTGTATCATGCGTATTTTTGTCATTACACTTATTGTACCTATCAGTGAAGTTCCAGATTTTATATATATATATATATATATATATATATATATATATATATATATATATATATATATATATATATATATATATATATATATATATATATATATATATATATATATATATGTGAGTGTGTGTTTACAGAAGTCATCTACTGATATAAGGAATGGTTCTAGTATTTTACATTGCAGTCTTTGATCGTTTGTTAAATATATGTGGATAAAATGCAAAACGTTTTCAAGTAGTATAAATTGAAGCTGGGCAGTGTGATGCATTTTTTGAAAGAAATGTTTTACAGTGATTTGTTTTTCTTGTAAACTAAACATTTATATGAAACATGGCTGTTTTATATCGTGCATCACTCATAAATTTAGAGAATAATTATGTTCAAATATTGCATGCAAATATTCCGACCGCAGCTTCAAGTGTATAAAGGAATGATCTAAATCAGGAATAATTCTAGTTTTCTTTGACTTGTTTTATTGTTCTTCTGCTTTCAAGAATAATAGTTCTTAAATACCTCACGCTCTTCCTATTTTAATTCTATTATAATTCTCATAAAAAGCAGGTATATACATTGTACGTGGAAAAGATGCTTAACTTTTCTATATATCCGCTCCATCACGATGACCAGAAAACACTTAGGATTATGCAGTGCGTGTAAACTAGTTATATTTTCCCTCCAAGATGGTCAACGAAGAAACGCATGTAAAATATAATATTTTATCACAATAATTAAGTTAAAGGATAACTGAATTCA
>JAEAOA010000849.1:75000-77500 GCA_016746295.1 Potamilus streckersoni | reverse complement strand
TTTAGCTCTTGTTGTAGTCGGTGTGATCGATGTAGTGATGGTAATTCAAATTGTTGTGATAGTGGTGTTAGTACTCGTGGTATTAGTTGAGGTGATGTTAATAATTGCTTATCTTGTTCAACCTCTTCTAATTATATTTACAATATCATCAAATCTATTAAAATTTCATCTTCAGATCTGATTTCCAGAATATCAGTGCCGATGCGATACACATTGTTAGTTAAATTAGGATGTTTTAGAGATTTAACATATCCTGGTTTTACATATATCTATATTTCATAATCTCCATATGCGGCAATATTATGTAATTGGTCTTTGTCCTTGATAGCAGCATACCTTCAGGCGTAAATTTATCTAATATCTTTGTTCTGGATTTGGGTTGCTGTGGTTGTGTTTGAGTCGCTTGAATACGGCCAGCGATATCAACAGGTAATGTTTAAAGAGCTCCTTGTGTTGCCTCGATTGCTGTAACAATTTTCTTTGTTGGTTCGACAATCGGTTTAAATAACTGGTTTGTTCCAACCGAAAATTCCACCTGAAAATCATAAGGTTCCTACAGCTTTTGTTTTGCAGAATTACTGAAGGGTACATGTTTTTTAATTTGCTTTTAATCGCTCTCGAGCTAACGTAGCTGAATGTGTTTCTACAATATTAATTATTGATCATATTTATACTAGCTGTTTAATTTATAAAAGCAGAGAGGGTGAACAACCAATATGGAGTGATCAGCACGTAAAATAAACATACCTAGAAACAAAGAGTGGGCAATAAAGTATCGAGATAGATTAGAGGAGTTTTTAGTTTAACATCATTATTTTTCAGCTTTAATAAGTTCCTTTTATTTTTGAAAATAATGTCGTAGGCAAATTGGTCTGTTCACTCTTTCTGCTGCTTTTTCTCATTAAGACAAATTTAATGATACATTTTCTTTTGAGCATAAACACTGTAGCCACACATTAAGGAAATTAATTATGTAGACGACTTAAATCTTCTCCTAAGACGTGACAGTGACCTCTGCGAAAATATCGTGCGATTATTCAAACGCTTGATAAGGGCTGGTCATCCAAAAACACTTCAGTCAACAACCTTGACCTTTGATCTTTGACACCAAATCAGTTGTACAATAAATAGCGAGACAACTTCATCGCATGACACTCTCTTCCTTACAATATGACATATAAAAATGAAATGTAATGTCTATATTTATCTTTTTGACTTCTGTATAGTATGTATTATACAGAATACATGCACTATTTATGAAGATTTATTATCTACTCAACTTTCAAATTTACTGATGATGATGCAGATAATGATGAGCATTGTAGCAGCTAATAAATCTATTAATGCAACTGATGCTACCACTACCACTCTATTACAAATACTGTGGTTATTATGCATGAACGGTTCCGTCTCAAACTGTACACTTAAACATTCGTTCGAATGCACAAACGTTATATGATAAATTGAATAATGAAAGGCTGCTAAAGCAAAAGTTAGGAAAATTAAATTATCGTTCACTGAAACGTTTTCACTGACATTCGTTATCTTTGCTTTTTCTACAATCCAGTTGTACACTGTCTAAAGAGCAAAAAAGGTGTAATACCAGATACTGATTTTTGTAAATAAAATGTCAAGATTATTGTATGTCCTTTTTAGAATTGGAAATGGAAATATAGTTACAATAAAAATGTGCTTAAGAAATATTTTGATACAATTTAGCTGGTTTAGGCAATGTAATGTTCACAAATGATAATATGGCTATAGCAATACCAAATATATTTATTGGTTGCCCATGCATAATAAATGTGAACATTAATTGAAAATAAAGGTTTCATTAGCTTATTTTTTAACATCTTAACTCCTTGCTGTCATTATCATTTGGTCGAAAGAAAATTTGGAACTATCATTTTGCATAATGAGGTATATACAAGCTGCAATACTAGAATGGTTTTCAAAGTCACTAAAATTATATTGGTTCTGAATTTTATCAAATATAATGGAATACAGAAATACCTGATTGAACATAAACCAGGACTACCAGGACCAAAACGTGTACACATGTGTTCATTCTCAACTCAAAGGCTAACGTTTATCTGTTGAAATACCAATAGGTTAAGCCACTGAAATGGGCCTATATAAATAAACATATTGCATAAGAATAACTGCGCATGGATTAGAGATTTCATGACATTTTCTCTAGTCACGTGTCGATTTTACTTCGGTCTAATTAATTCAATATATCATTCAATTGTATATTCAGAGACATACTGGGTATAATTGGTTTTTATCAAGCATGTGCCAAGGTAATAAAATGATAAAAAGTAATAAAAGAAAAGTAATAAATCATCAGTGAATATTAGGTCATCACATTAGACATTAGGTCTTTTTATTAAAAGGTTATTATTTTATTAGGATATTCTATTGTTCATTGAATAATTTAACGAAAGATCCCGATTGTTAGGCTTACTACTGACTGAAGTCATTGAATACATCAATCACA
>JAEAOA010000849.1:5000-70000 GCA_016746295.1 Potamilus streckersoni | reverse complement strand
TTATGTAATAATGTAGTAATATGATTTATATGATGCTCAACGGCGGTACATATATGTGACCATAACAGTTAATGTTGTAGTTGTAATCTAGGTTTGATCCCTAAGTAAACTAAAATACAAAATTTGAGAAATGCAATCATCAGTGCTAAATATATAAGTATAACTCGTGCGCTTTGCTTTGTGACCACAGGGCAGTGTCACTTAAATAACATTGATATTAATATAGTATATTTATATATTGTTCCTGAAAACCAATATATATTTGGATTTTTAAGCAATCAACCACCCATGTATTCCCTTTCCGTATTAGAGTTGTTATTCCCAGAAAAGCAGCAAGGCGTTATACGTTCTTTTATGAGAATAACAATATTTCTTTCCTTTTTGGAGAATTGTCCTATCTGCCAGAGGTATGAATTATACATGGCAAAATAGTATAAACCAGTGTTGCATGCTAGGAAAAACATATTTTGATATTTATTTTGAGCATAGAGTAATATTTCGTGTTACAGAAAGAAAAACTAAAATATATTATAGTATTTTAAGACGTCATAGTACAGTTTTAGGACATGTGGATAATAGTGGTTACAGCTTGATCTCAATTAAATTTTCAAAAAAGTTTCTTTATTTTTATTTCAGTCCAAACAGTGCGGCCTGAAATTTCCATGAATTTGACTATTGATAGTTTGGAGAAAATAATAATGGAAAGTTAACGATTATTCGGTTTATACCATTTTGAAAATATTATCATTAGAAGTTAAATGCATATAATGTGTGTATTAGCATTTGCCACAAATTTCTTTAAGCAAGTGGTATATTGCGTGAGTCATGCGTACATATTGTTAATAAATGCAACTAAACCATATTGTTATTGGGGATAGTTTTGTATGTTTCCACGTATCGTGGCTGTGTGAAATATAGTGTTCCCCCTTTTCAATTCTGTTGATGACTGATTCAAATATCACTTTTATTAGTGAGGTCTCTATAAACGTAAGACTGTTTTAATACGTTTGTGCATATAAAATATAGTTGGGAAATTTAATTATGGGGAACAATATTATACGTAATTATTAACGAAATCCTAAAGTGAAATTCCAGGAAAATATACAAATCTTGAGGGAAATAGGATTCATTGGGGTAAAAAATTTATTGAATATAAAATGTGTCATGTGGTTTTGTTCTGCCAACTAATTGATAAATATGTCCAGGTAGCTTGCTTAATTAAAGAAATTCTAGTCCATGGACTGAACAATGCAGAGTGTTAGATGAAACATTCTAACATACCTATTCTTTAAACAGCTGGTTTTCATGTCCAGATACATAGTTAACTAATACAGTAACATCAGTTTTAAATCCCAAAAATGTAATTATAAATTACCTAATTAGTTAAAGTTTATTATGACTGTATTTTATCATCTTGAGTGAGAATACAAACCAGGAAAATGATCTAATGTTTCTTGTCAACTGTATCAACATAAACAGATATTTAACATTTATTACTTAAAAAGATAACGCGAATGGCAACTGCGCACAAAGTAGATAATGATATGATAAACAGGAAAAAAGGCAATAAATAATACTTTTTTTCACAGGGTGTCATGTAAAGTGAAGTCTAGTGTAACATTCAGATTATTACATTATCGTTCATGTTTTTGGCCGTTACAATATTGTATATATGCATGAACTATACTTTCCAGAAATATTGTCCAAGTCTCCGTTTTTCTTTCTTTAATTTCAAAATCCAAAACAGAAAAACATGCCTAAAATGCGTGTATCGATGAAATCCTATGAAGAAAGTGTGAAATAACTTTTCTTATATTATCAAGTGTATTTTAAAAGTTACGAATATTGCTGAAGCGAAAAAAAGTAAATCTTTATTACTGAACATAACATCAGTGCATCAACATAATGAACTCTGCATTCATCTCTACAGACATTATTAGTCTAATTATTTAGTCATTCAACGACACTTCGTGTTCACGGTTTGGGTGCTTTTCATACCACAGATACATGCTCTTTCAAAGCATTGTGTTTGCAAAAGCCTCAGAAAATGATGGAATCTTTGATAAACGGATTCAGCCAAGCATCAATTTAAGCCCAAACAGAGACGTATGGATGATTCAACTAAGTTAGAACGTTCTGATGCAGTAATAATTATGTCTGTCGTGAACGGCATATGAGTGTGCATGTGTACTGTTTTGAATAGATGAATACCTAAGGTACTAATACATGAATGGCTGATCAGGTAGTGCAGTACAAGTTAACAGTACCACCAGTAGGTTCAATCACAAATAAAAATTTTGCAAATACTGTATAGTAATACAGATAACCAATACCAACGGTATGTTCAATCACAGGCACGGAAACAAATGGATCGTCAGTATTGACAAAAAAGGCATATAAAACTCTTTTCTCAGTTAAACTACACTCGGAAATGTGTTGCCTCTGCTTTTTTGTCAATTCACACTTCATTATTTTCTCCTGAGTCCATAGACTATTACTATGTTTACCTTGTTCAATTATAAGCGATTTATATATATATATATATATATATATATATATATATGTGGGTGGGTGGTTGAGTGTGGGTGGGTGGGTGGGTGTTTGTGTGTGTGTCTGTGTGTGTGTTTGTGTGTGTTATTTATTTATTAATATATATATATATATATATTTATTCTTTGTTATTAGGCTATTTGACCATAATCTGGTATACAACTGATACCAATGCTGTATTATTTGTATATTTTATCCCGGATGAATGAAAAATAAAAGATTTTGTTTCTCATCCACCACCCGCTTACTCGTATCCCCTTCTGTACATCAAATCTCTATTCCCATCGTTACTTTCTAAAATGCAAAAAAAAAGGAGGGAATAGTTCAGACTCCAGTTATTTTTGGATTGAATGTGTCTATAAAGTAAATAAGGCAGAAAGAATAAATAATGATATATAAATTAAAAATTGAGAAACGGTGAAGTGAACTTCGATATGAAGCATTAGAATTTCACTTTCTAGGTGTTTCTGGAATTTAATAAGTCTAGCTAAAGTTTTATTTGTACAATGATGTTATAACATCAATTGGGAGCTAAATGTATTTACTACAAAAAAAATCCATGTGACTTAAAATCAATAAAAGACATCAGTTCTAAGATATTGTGGTTAACTGGTATGAATTAACCGCAAAAAAGAGTAATTTATAGCAACAAAAGCTGCAAAAAATTATATGTGAAACATTAAGTTGCTAATGTAAAATACAAAATTTGGAGACGATTAAGGTACGAACATTTACTAGTGAAAATCATGTTATGTTTTGAATGGTATTTATATATTCTTCACTTGTTCTTTTGATTTGTATATGGATATTTAGACGTGATACTCGTGCACCTGTACAAATAGCAGAAGTTTGGTACTGTATTTCGTCTTCTTTTTAAGGTAAGCTAGAGTAGGCGAATTTAAGCTTGGTATTTATAACCAATTTTACAATTGATCAGTATACGAATTAATTTAAAGAGCGGAACCTGTTCAGATTCCCAGTCGGTGCCTTTAACGCTAATTAAGAGGTTACTACCTTGACAACATTCTGCTAGCTCAGATATGTTTTATCTCCATATTAGCTGTTGGTTGATCAAAATTCCCAGAAATGTTGTTCCCTTAACAAATACTTTGTAACCCATCTATCTATGCTTTTGAAACCGTGTGACATTTATTTTAACAAAATCTGCTTGGTTTGCATATAATTAGAAGCATCCTTCCTGAGATCGTGTTGTACCCACTAGTTTTTTAAACTGGTATGTTGTAACCAAAAAAAGAATTTTATAACGACGTAATCTGAAGCTGAGTTTCAAAATGATGTTATAGCATCACTGTAGTAAAGATGTGAGCTATGTGCTTAAATAAATTCATGGTGGACCAGTTTACATTTCGTTGTTATTATAATAAATATGTTTAGGAGACATCAATGTTTCTAGTCATTTTTTTTTCAAATCAAGGACACAGTCATAAATTGTGTGTAAATGTCAAAATCGCTTTAGACATGCGCAGTGATTTATATTAGACTATTGTGAACGTGTATTAAGAGTTTTCGTAAACGTATTACGAATTGTCATCATAAAATACTGTTACATCCGCCACAAAGCAAAATAAGTCAAATAATTCAAATAGTCCAGAGGTTGAATAGAGTCAAAGATCTTTTAAAACAGCATATCCCATTCATTTCTAAAATATAATTTTTAAGTCAAATCAGCAAGAAACCACAAAATATAAGACTTATATATATATATATATATATATATATATATATATATATATATATATATATATATATATATATATATATATTAACTAACCCAAGAAATGTAAGTCACTAATTAATGAAAAAAGGTTGCGAGACAATTCGTTTTTCAAAAGATTGCTTATTTAACATGGCTGATTATTGTTCCCAGTCTTAAGGTACTGGAGATTTAGATACCTCACCTAATATTATAAAATAAGGTTATTTTGAATCAAATAGACTGGGTTCTTTTTCTCTCGATTTATTTAGATTATGTCGGTTTGTTGCATTTTCGTAGATTCCGTGTGCATGTTACAATTAATTTGTGCCTGACAGGTGTGAAAATGCATTTTATAGGTACTCAACTTAATTCACAATTCTCTCAAGTAACTGCATGTAACAGAGCTTTATTGTTCAGAAAGTTTTCACTTAATGAAAAAAAAATGTGCGTTGCGCATTGTCTCATCAAGTGTACATTATATCGTATTTTCTTAAAAGTTGATATTGACGTCAATGGAAGAAAAATTAATGGTTCAGTCATGTAAGTGTAAAGATTCGAGTTTAACTCAAAGTCCAAGCAATCATTCGTTTGGCTGTGTCAATCTGATAAACAGACAACCCTCCTAGCAGACTAGTCAGGGAACAAATGATACAAAAATAAATTAAAATACACTTTAACTACTAGCTATTATAAACCATGTGGAGAATGAAAAGTGAAGTGGTTAATATTCAAAACAGATGCTGTATATTCTAGGCCCTTCTCACAATGAAACCTAAGCCGATTGATTCCAAACTACTAATAGCCTATATGAGCAAATGTCAGCAATTTCGATTTAGTTCCTTGTCTTTCATAATGTGGAGCTGTAGAGTTTTACAATTTTTAGATTATTTATGTTATATAACTATGCGTGTACCAAGTAAAGTTTTGGTATTATTCTTCTTCAGTTTAGCTATCCGAATATATATTAAAACGAATTACCAGTTATGTGAGTCTGTGTGTATATACTTAAATCTTCTGATGATTTAAGGAATATTTTAGTATTATACATTGCAGTCAAGTTCATTCGGAATAACGATAATAATGAAATGCGTTTTTCAAGTAGTACAAATTGGAAAAGGACAGTTTGCTCCAATCTTTGGGAGAAAAAAATATTTTACATTGATTTGTGCTCCTTGTAAAATAATCATTCATATGGAGCATGCCTATTTTTAAATCTTAAAACACTCATAATTGCAGCGAATAAATTATGTTCAAAAATTTGGTATAAATATGTTAGACCGAAGCTTTAAATGCATGATAGAATAATCGATATCAGGATTAAATCTATCTTTCTTTGACATTTTGTATTATTCGACCTTTTATTTTCCATACTAATAGTTATTAAATACCTCACGCTCTTTTTATTCCCATCCTACCCAGTGCGTGGAACATAAAACTAACTCTTTTGCATATCCACTCCATTCTGGTAGTGAGTATAAACTGGTTACATTTTCCCCCAAGATGATCAAACGAAACACACGTAAAAGATAATATTTTATAACAATAATTAAGTTAAAGGTGAACAGGATTCATAACTTTGCTTGGAATCAGTTGCCTGTCACAATAAAAACAAAATATATTGTCCAACTCTGAAGTCCTAGAACTTTAACATTTATATAGATGTCGGAGTGTGCCACGCAGAGGTTTAGACCTGCAAAATAAAAGGAGAGTTTTTATTAATGTTTACATTATAATCATTACCAACAATATAATCACCATCGGAATTAGAATCATAAATGGGGCCCCGAGTGGCCGAGTGGTCTAAAGTGCTCTCCGTTACGGATCACTGCCATCTCACCTCTGTCTACTTGGGTTCGAGTCTAAGATTCGGCAAAAGTGGATATGTGAGAAAGCTTGCCTGTAGCTTCTCGTGGGTTCTTTCCGCGGATTTCCCGGTTTCTTCCTCCTCCATTAATACTGGCCGCCATGTATAGCCTATCGTATACTGAAAAATGGCGTTAAGCCCCACAACAACAACAACAACAACAAGAATCATAAATATACTGGAATAGACTGCATATTGTAAACCTTTTTTAATGCATAACTAATTTGATATTAAAGTTTTATTGACAAATGATTTTAAAATATTAATACCTAAAGAATGTTATAAAGTTTGATGTTTAAAGAAATAAAAGTACCAGAACCTCTAAATTGTGCTATTGAAATTAAAATATGTCATGGGAACATAATATCCAACATCTGCTTATTCCTCCTGGTCTAGGTATGGTTAGAACCCGCATCATTCTGATTGAAACTTTAGTATGTTAACAACTGTGCATCCGTGAAACCAACTGTAACGGATATACTCACCTATTTAGAAACATTTGAAACACATCTTCCTTCAATGCACCACTGCAAAAGCAAAAAAGCATTATATGTCTCTATATTTGTTACCAAAAATCAAACATTCCTATTTTGCACTCATACACAGCCAACTAAATAACGCACAGGTAAAGAAAATCGTATCCTTCATTCACAATATATACTTAAATCACTGTCAAATCTACTGAATTTGTTTTTTATTATGTGTTTGATCGTTTTGAATCATATTATGCAATGTTTCATGATAACTTTGGAAAGAAAGAGAGAGGATCAGAGAGGGAGAATCAGAGAAAGACAGAGAGACAGAGACAGAGATAGAGACAGAGAGAGGGAGTCGAGAGAGATCACCTTATTTTCACCACATGTTGTTCCTCTTGCAGCAATAACATATTTCTTTTTCTTTGCTCCTGCTGGATCAATACATCTCAGTATTTGACATAGGTCTTCAGATACGGTCTTAAACACAAATGGACAAAACTCGATGTTTAGTCTAATCTACTTAGGCACTCTATTATCAAATTACGTAAATCCGATGTGTTTTAGATCACGTTTCTAACCAGTCACTATCATATGAATATTATAACCTAAGTGATATAATCAAGTGAGTTTACATTTGTAATAATTTACTAATTACAAAACTATTTTATTGGACTTAGAAGGTGGCTGAAAACAGTTACTAATTATATGAATCTACACTACTACAACTCATTCTCCCTTATCTTAAGTAGGATTCTTCATAAAAGAAAACAAAACAAAATATGTTGATGTTTCAAAAGAGACGGTATGCAAATATTTTAAGAAATTTTGTAATGTTCAGATATCCATAATGTATATTTGTCGATTTCATTACCTAACATTTTGGCATTCTTCTCTACTAACATATGATGTTTTAATAATTGCTTGGCACTTCTAATGAATTTAATAACATGGTATATATTGTAGATAGTAAGCGAATAACTTTAAAAGCACCACATGCAAGTATTGGGGGACAAGCAAGAGGGAACAAGATGGATTTTAGTGATATCAAAACTTGTTTTGACATAAACCGAAATACGTGCGAGCCCTTATTTATACAGACTGTTTGATATCAATACGAATGAACGAGATTCTGTATATTAGGTATTTATATCAGTTATATTAACATACTTTGTTCAAATCTCAGCAGTTTTTATCATACAATAATTAGTTATATCATCTACTCATGGAATGTCATGCATTTGTCTTGATAATTCAACTTCAAACCGTCACATGGTGTCTAGGATACATCTTTCATAGCATTGTACACGCGGATGTGCAGTGTGTGTGTATGTAATACTAGTTCAGTTTTTTTCTTTTACATTTTCATTGACTTTTAAAATTCAGAACATCAATAATGCATCTATACACGCCAAAATTATGTTACTTATGTTAGTTGAGAACCTGTTCACAACATTTCCAAACGTCACTATAGGTTTGTTGTGAATTTCAAAAGAATAGATGAATTCGAGTAAAATGACTGCCATAGTTGGTTCAAATGATATATCTTGAACCCGTGAAGTCAATTATCTATGCTTTCCTATCTTGCACTAATGGCAGCATTCTGATTTCTTTAACTGCATTTGTTTCAATAATTTTATTTGTTGGAGTGGTAAAATAAAATATGTAGTCAGCCATCAGAATCTGTACATATGTTCGATGAAGTAGTATAATAATTTAAATTTTTAAGACCACATTTGCTGAAGAGGGTTAAAGCTTTCGTACTCCATGACGTTGAACTAGCTTCAAATGACCATAAACGCACAAAAAGTACACCTCAAACATACACGAAATTGGTAGACTGCGAACTCTAGTAGGTGGACACCTCAAACAAACACGTATTTGGTAGACTGTGAATTTCAATAGGTGGACTCAAGTGCGGTACAATAACATAATACAAATGAGACTAAATTTCTTAAACGTATAAACAGATCAAGAATTTTAAGCTCACAGACAGATTGAAATAAAAACAAAGTAAACTGCTCGTCGCCGTTAAAGAACTCAGACACCAGTCTAACGCATACCGTATTACAATAAAAGACAAATTGCCGCCATAGAAAAAATCGAATTGCTATTTAGTCTGGACTTTTCCAACGATACATCAAGGAGCCGCGATTGACATTTAACAATTTTTAAGGACATATATTTATATACTATTGTCTGGATTCTGAAATGTGTCTTTATATATTAGGAGTGTAAAGCAGAAAATTAGAAAAGCAGTAGATTTAGAAAGAACAAAACAGCCAACACACACATACATACATACACACAAATATATATATATATATATATATATATATATATATATATATATATATATATATATATATATATATATATATATATATATATATACAATGGCAAAAGAGAACAGTACAACATGGAATATCGTTAACAAGACTGTCTATCAACTTGCTAGCGCTGCGAGTAAGACTGCGTACTCGACTTACTTTCTGAAATGCTCGTATTGTATCATGTGCTGCGGCCAAAGCCTGCCAACTCACTGATCACGGTAAAGGTCAGCAATGTCAAAAGCACTAGATAAGTTTATGAAACAGTTGACTCGTGCATAATTAGTGAGATATGCCTTTTTCTAATAATAAATCATTTCGACCGACAATTGATTTAAGCAACCAAATTTTTCTAAGAAATGCATTTACAGGTGTAGAATGAGGAATCACATTTGAGTTAAAATCCCCTGAGAGACAGATAGCGAAACCACAATCAGTAAAAAGCAACTCTGTATCAACCCAGCAATCGGCATAATAACGTGGAATACAGATACCAAGAGAAGTAATGTAAAACGTTATATTTGCATTATGACTAAATCCTCCAGAGCTTGAGCTTTTGACCGTAATATCGATTTGTGCAGAAATACCCGTGTACTCCCACCCCCTTGAGACAGTCCGTTTTGTTGACCAATCGCGCTGATGATTTAGAAAGATATAATGCAGCCATTTCTCATAATCTGATGCCAGTCTACAGCCTTGTGAAGCTGTTTTCAAACATGCAGGGGTCCGTTATATCAACCTCATTGCATGTGGGCTACTGCCGGTTAAAGTTGTGCACTTGATTACCCCCCTAACAATCACAAAATGAGTATATAATAATTACGTGTTCGCAATCTCTACCGCGTAGTTTCACACATTTTTATTCAACCAAAACCAAAGGGGGAACAATTATTATCTGATAAACGTTTGTGACTTTTTCTCTGTATATATGTGTACAGACCTTTCGAAACATTCCTGTTACACCCAAGCGCCAATACAGGCGCGATGCAACGTTTTAGTTCTCATATTTAATAACTTGAAATACGCTTCGATCAAAAACCAATGCTGTTGTACAAATATTATATTCACGCAGGTATGTATATTGACACTCGTGCGATCAATTCACTCTCGAAGGGATACGGCTCCGCTCTCGAGTACACTTACATTTTAAATCATTAGGTAAGGAAGATTACGTGTAAGGATATGAAATCATTGCTAATGAACTTAACACTAATAAATGTGAGACGTCCATGTTAGTCAGACACCAGCATGTTTCTGCATGATCGGCTGCTGTTGACGAACATCAATGAAAATTCAAGAATGAATACGAATGAAGATCTTCCAGAAGTAATTAATGTAATTACTTAAATATAGTCGGTCGTGTTTTGCTATGAAATCATCAACAAGATACGTCTGATTGCGCAAATAATATCAAACACAACATGTACGTGGATTTCGTATGGGATTGATGCGAATTCTCACACGCGGAAGATTGTATTTTGCATTAAGATCACTTTCATGGCATATACCGAGGCAACATGGTTACTTTTTCCCAGCTGTATATCAATCGATTGATTTTCATGATAGCTTCACTACTTACTAGTTTGGGAAGTGCTCAATCATAAACATAAATCGTTACGGCAATTGGAGTAATTACATAATCTTGTACATGACTTTTAATACCTCTATCAGAGTGTGTCAAATAGTATTGTGTTGGACACTCTGAAATGCTACGATTGTAAATATATCGATGAACTATACTAGGTCACAAAATGAAATTCTTCTGCAATATAGATCAACAGTGGATAGAATACCGACTGAGAATGTTGTCTGAGTTGATTTAACATGGTTGATTTTGAAATCGCTTTGTGGCCTGCGATAGTGGGCTGCCGATCAGCGTCAGCTGGTTTTCTCCCATTCATATGTTTGGTATCATTAATGGACGCTTTATTGCCATAACAAAGTCATATTATTCAAGTTTTAGATCATCTCTTAACATCATAGACAACATCAGTTATTGCACTTACTGGTGACCTGTAATCTTCCCTGAAGTGTATTTTAAATCACTGCCAAATAGCTTGACTGCGATGGATCCTGAGATAATTTATATGTAAGAGAACATGCTGAATTGCCATTACCGAAGCAGTGAGACATAGAGATATTGACGGCGAAAGTGAATAGTGTCGTTTGAACAGGCTGAGAAACGTGTTGAAGATTCCGACATCAGTTTCTCGACTTCATTGCATCTATATTCGAAACCTGAAAGGGTTATCACCTATTTTCATGCATGTTCAATGATCCATATTATGCCGAATAAATAAGAATCTGCCACACGCGTCTTAGGCAAACCACAATAGGGTTATTCTCTAATGAATGGCGTACTACCGATTTCCAAATGAAACCTTGGACTTCATGCATTCTTTGACAGTCCAATTGGTGATCGTTTCACCAACAGCTGGTTGTCACATTACGTTCAGGTAAGGGATGTGATCCACATCTTTTTCACATGATGTTTTGAATGTTTCAGCTAACCGATTGCCAGGTTCTTCTCGGTGCTTCGGTCGGTTATCATATTGTTCTACCAGGATATCTACAGCTTGGTCCCATCGGCAGGTTTGTACAACTACATCGGTATGTTTTTAAATAAAAGTTCATTTCATTGTTTCTTAGATGCAATTCCAGATCGACCATTACAGGCCCGAATCCGAGATGGAATCATGGTATGAGATTTCATGTAGCGTTGTAAAGATATTATGTAATAGTTATGCAAGAATTAAAAATCAACATAATATCACGAATGAGAACAGATGTCTCCGAGAATACATTATCTTCATTGACAAAGCCCACACATTCCAAACAGGATGCTATATTTCAACACACTAACCTGACTATTATTGAATATGAACTCGAGATGATTAACACGGAATTGTGTGTGATTAAACCATGTTAAAACAATCAATTGTGTTATCATCTATTCAAGAATTTAAACGAATCGTTTGTGTCTTTCGTAACGTTTTCATCGTATGCAAGTCAGATATTCGCCACTATCGATGTACTGCTACGATTCTTGACTTGGAGTGACAAATCTTCTCCACGATCATATATATCTTTTGATGTGATCGTATTGAGACAACGAAATACACCTGCCAAAAGCAACTCGGGACAAATCCTACCGTCTCCTTATGTATTGAGCCGATTGATAATTATATGTAACACCCATGATAAATACAGAGACGAAATCTGCGAGTGGTGAAATAGCATACTATGCTGAGCGACGCCGAACATCTGCAAGTTACCACCTGTAACTGATTCATGATGCTGTAGACAGTCACGAACGTATCAAACATAAGCTTCATTTGCGACAAGCCACACGGAAATAACTCAGAACTTTTAATGCAATTGTTCTCTCCTTTGCAATGCTGCACAAATCTTTGTGAGTAACAATGGAAGGAAAAGACAAATTTCGAAAACAAAGTTCATGCCTTAATAAATCCAGGCACACACCAATGCAAATGATAAAATCCACAAGATAATTGGAGGATATACACTTGGATGTTAGAGACGTAATTTGAAATTTTATAAAATACAAACCTCCGTCTGCAATGCAAATATAGAAACGAAAATAAAACAAACGAATCGACATGGCAGATAATATCAAACCATTTCCAATAACTTTCTTCTAACGTACCTTATATCAAACTCATAAAAGACTTCATGTGAATTTGAGACCTGTTTGTCTCAAATGGGACTAAGCCGGATTGAAAGACTATATACTATTATTCTTGTGTGCAATGGTTTTCTTAAGTTTACCGAGATCTACAGACGCGCATGTGACAAAATGATCACACCGTGCAAAATCTTTTGGAAGTTGATATGCCTCAAAAGAGAATAAGAGAAATACCATTCACGATTGAGAGAATCTGTCTCCAAAACACAAGAGGAAAGGGTTTCTGAAATTATGAAAGCAACGGAAGGAGGATATAGCCATCCATGGTAACTGAATATTTCTAGAACGATTTCAAATGCACAAGATTTTATCAATATAAATGTAAATGATCTGGTTGCTGTCTTCAAATACTAGTGCTTGGCATTTCAAGTTGGTAACAACGCACAAATATCACAGCAAGGCTGTAACTAGTCAGCTGTTGCTCACTAACATTTGAAAAATATACAGTCGGAGGCGGATCAACATATTTTAGATTAGTGCATCAATAATCAAAATGAGTTGCACTTCAACAAGACATCACATGGCAACCAACAGCAGCGGTGCCAGCGCTCGTTTATAAAATTAATTAAGCCGATCACCAACGTCTTATCGATTTAATTAATACAAATTTGGCAATGGGAAGCCGATTTATATTGTAGACTGATCATGGATGGCAAAACCTAGTCACATATATATTTTAGACGAGAATTATACTGGAATAAGTCATGGTAAATTCAAAGACGCACGTGACCAAATGTTTGACATGGTCCAATGCAGTATTTGAACAATGATTTTACAACGGATTCCTTCTCAAATACTAGTCTGTTAAAAAGTTCTAGTCGTGGAGGAGTGTTATCGAAGCACAGTTGTCACGTTCTTTTAGTCGATATTGAAATACAATGATTAGGAATTCGGAGCCTGAAGAAGTGTTGGTTGAAATAGACATTAACCGACAATTTCGTGCTCACAAACAGCACCATGTTTAAGGCTACCCACTACAGGTCAACTGATTACATAAAACAAACATATGAGTAAATTTGTGGCTGTTTATATGAATATGTCTCGAAGCTCACAGTCCTGTAGCTAGTCAATCTATTAATTCTTCTTATCGACGATTAACCTTCGTATGATTGTCTGCGATTTTAGTCCACATGGCTAAACCTATCCATCTTACCAGACTTGAGTAATATCTTGTCTGTATGCTCAGCAACATACTATTACTTTTATTGTTTGAGCCTAAAGCACCCATTAAAGATTATTACAAAATGAACATTATATTTTATAGTAACGCCGCATAATTTTGATTAGAAATGCATCACTACTAGTCAATCTACTTCGCATATGTTTTCATATTCTAGTAATAAAACTGTACACTTAGCAAAAAATGTATATATTGTATCAACTGATACAACAAACAATACTACTCCGAAACGTACGTATATATATATATATATATATATATATATATATATATATATATATATATATATATATATATATATATATATATATATATATATATATATATATAATTTGCCTATGTTGACTGTTGAACGTTAATACTAGAGTACATGTTTACTTAATAGGTACATCTTCCTAGCCAATGAAATAATTGTTTTTACGTTTGCCCTTTATTAGCAATTCATTTTAAGTTTCCCATTACTACATATCATATACTCACAACTCTATAGCAATAATGGTGATGATGTAGATTTAAACCAAATATAGAAATTTAATTTAATTTTAGTGTGTACTATTGCACACATGCATATTTAAATACTGAAAATACACACCCCATAATACGTAGATCCTGCCCCAAAAAGAAGAAAACACTGTTCTTGAGGAGTAAATACGTCTGCTGGCTGATTCTTCATAAACGTAGTCCATTCATTAAGGTCATACACCGTTCCTATATTATGTACGCACTGTCTGAAATAGAAAATGGATTGCTTTATTTGATAAATCCATAAGTAGATATGTAGGTTCATAGCTTATTGCCCTCTGCGATTCTATCCTTAATTATATTATATGTGTCATTACAGAAAGACATGACCAAGAAAGAACACATTTGTATTAGAATAATTAGTGTGCATGTTCTCGAATTCTTCTTGAAATGCATGCTTCTAATGAAGACACGTTACAAGTATATTTTTAATCATTCTGACATTGCTTCCTTATTGCAGAGGCTTCATTGGTATTCCCTATGTAGATCAATTGTGACCCACGACAGCAGCAGGGAGGGTTAATCCTACAACATTTTGCTCGTGAAATTAACCTGAAATAAGGGTTCCTATAGAGGCTGAAAAAAGTCAATAACCCTAAACCAAAATATCTAACTTTTATATTACCGTACGGACGGTTAAATACAGCATAATAAATAGTATGAGGTTAGCTCAGTTTTGTTATACTATTATTGACTTTTTTACCCTGACTTTATTGATCTATTTTTTACGTTAAAAACTCGAGCAAAATCATGTAGAGATTCCCCCTCCCTGCTGCTCCTGATGTATCAAGGATTACCCAAATATTTTATGCAGACCTATACGATATCTGGATCTTGGGTCATGTAGATTTATTGTTATAAATCCGAACGGAACAGATTGTGCTTTAGAAAAGAAATTTTTAAATTTAATAATGTCCATATCCCCTGAACACCAGGTATAGTAAATATTTCGCAAAGTATAATTATCTAATACATTAAACACAACCAAAATATTACAATTTTCTCTGATCGCTCTAGGTATTTGTCTATATCTTTGAGTAACATAAATCACGTCTGTATTTTTGTGACGACCTCGAGAAAATATTCTAGCTGGAATAGATTGCTTGTCCAACAGCACATCATTATATGCTACGAGATTATTAATGAATCCATCCAAATCATCTACAGATGGGGCTTCATCTATATCTGTGATAAAATCAATAATATTTTCACCGTTTTTATTAACTGATTTTGCTTTTTCATTAAAATCTTTAAGTACTTCGTAACAATGCTGATCATCCACAGAAGGTGCTATTAAATATCGTTTGTTCCATCTCATCCATCTCATTATTAAATTTAATAATAATTGTGTTTTACCCAATCCAGATGGACCTATTATAATCATTCTTATTGAATTTGGTAATGCTGGATGGTGCTTTACTCGTTCTTGTTTTCGTGTGGCCGAAAAATCAATTATTGTATCCATATTATTAATAACATGAGTGTATATTGTTTTTCATGCAGATCATCTACACCCACTACTGGATTGACAACAATAATAACAAAAAATAAACAACATGATTTAACGGGTAAATGTGTAAAATGTGGTACAAAAAATATAAATTAATGTCAGGGACAACAAATATAGGTGGGGATATAGACGCATCATTAAGAAAATTACCCGGTTTACCATGGGCTAAATATGTTGGTGAAAAACAATTTTCTGAATATAATTATTGTGGTCCTGGAACTCGATTTGATATCCGACTTGATAATCAAGATCAACCAAGACCAGGAGAGCATCCAGTAAATAAAATTGATCAAGCATGTCATATTCACTACTTTGCATATAAAAATCCAGATTTGAAACAACGGCATCTTGCAGATGTAAAATTGATTCATGCATTAAATTCTATATCTAATAAATCTGTTAGAGAGAAACTCGCTAGTTTCCTAAACAAATCCGCTATGAAAAGTAAAATAATGTTAGGGGCTGGTAATTAGTTATATAATAATTATAATGGAATCCATTTATTATAGTCCTAGAGGGTATTGGAGGGGTAAAGCAGCGATCACTAAACTTGCTAAAGGAGCAAAAGTTTCACATTCTCTTGCTGCAGCGTGGTTATCACGACAGGCAATATGGCAAATTTATCTACCACCACCAAAAATATTCAATATGCACATTTTGATGTCAGTGTTCCTAACGAAGCTCACCAAGCAGATATTTTGTTTCTACCACAAGATACTATTAAAACACGTGGAAGAAAGTCCCGCACGTACAAATACACATTGACTGTTGTTGATATTGTATATAGATATAAAGAAGCTGAACCATTATTAACAAAAACATCATTTGAAGTTGCATCTGCGTTTGAGCGAATTTATCAACGTGGTGGTTTACAATGGCAAAAACTATTACAAGTTGTTCCTGGTAAAAAATTTCCTGGCGCCGTCTTTGATGAAAAAACATAACGTTACAACCAGACAAGGGCATACTGAAATTCGTCGTGATCAAGCAATTGTTGAACGATTTAATCGAACACTTGCTGAGCGGTTATTTGGATATCAATATGCGAAGGAAATATCTGCTGACTTTAAGTCCGGTGAGCGATCTCGTGAATGGGTTATAAGGTTACCAAGTGTGATATCTGCATTAAATGATGAAATTGCTCGTGCAACTTCCATGAAAACTTCTACTGCAATAACAAAAAATATATACCTCGCAGCTATGAATACGGACGACGAGGTCAACAACCAGTATTAGGTAATGTGATTGTGAGATATTTATATGAACCAGTGGAGTTGGAGGGTGGCAAAAGACGAGCTACTGACCCTATTTGGAGTGTGACCACACACACAATTTCTTGCGTGGTTAGATCTACTGGAAGACCTGCTATATACAGACTAGATTCTACTGCACCTCAACGTGAATTTTTGTGCGTGAACAATTGCAAGTAATTCCTGCGGATACACAATTACCACCGCGTTCACTTAGTAAACTAGCACCAGGGCGTCCAGCGCCCCAACGTCGATTACATTCAAGACAGGTCAACATCACATTTTCACGTGTGTGACCAAGATCACTATTTATTCTGTCTACGGTAAATTGTCTTGGAGTATTATTCGAATATTGCCATAACAATATTTTGTTACAACTTGCACAGTGATTATTCTGTAATTGTTTTAGTTTTATAATAAATTCAGTATCAATATCAAAGTCACGTTTATTTTTTTGTCACATTGTTTATAAGACGTTATATTTTTCTTTATTACATCAGCGTCGTCAGTAATCTCCTCAGTTATCAAATAATCTATAACAATTCTATGTAGTTGAGTTATTCTTCTGACGCGAGATACTGCGAGATAGACTAAGTTTGACCATTCGATTCGATCATCTACAATCCAGATATTTGTATCAGAGATATTTAATCCCTGTGAGGAATGAATCGTTATAGCGTATCCTAACGTTCACGGTGATTTATCCACACTCAATGCGCTCTCAACAGAATTGATATATATCAAAATAATATCATTCAATACTAGATTTTGTACTCGGATACTTTCAGCATCTCCACAAGAAATTTCAACATCAATATTCTGTCGTCGAGTATCTGCTGGGCGATAACATAATGGTACTGGCAGATTTGAAAACTTTTCTTTATGTAACATAAATAATTTCCTTTTCAATTCATCACGAAATATCTTTCAACTTGCGACTATCAAATCGGTAGGTCTCAATAAAGTCCAAAAATCATTCATGGTAGTTTCTGGAATTACTTCACGCATTATTTCACATTGTATTTTATCTGGCTGTAGTCTGATTAATCTTTTAAGTTCTTTCAGCGGTTCATCAACAGCTCTATGATCACCATATATTTCTTCATAATAATCCACATTATGCTTTAGCCATTCATGTGGAGACTGTCCAAAAATAGGTGGCGGTTGACCATGATCACCACACATAATCACAACCGTATTTTTTGTTAATAACCATTCAAGGAATGTTTTAGTGTTTCTGACGACACCGTACATACCTCGTCCCATATTATATATTTAGGTATATATTTTTCACCCATTCGCTCAGGAGTCCACGTATCTCCACACCATCTAAAGAAACTATTATATGTGCATGTTTGACCTCTCGTTCTTTTATCTCTCTGGCTAGTTTATGTGTAGGTGTCAAAACGATCATATCTGAATTGTTGTTCATAAATAATTTAATCACACGAGTTGTTTTACCTGACCCTCCACACCCATTAAGAAAAACGGTCTTATATCTAGCCACATGATCATACACATATGGTGCAAATGATTCTGATATTTGATTATTATTTCAACGTCAGAAAATTCAGAATAACTTAGTATATTTTCCTGCTTTATCCTACATGTTCCCCACTCACCATTACCAAATAGCGGATTTAATAAATCCTTATATTTTTGTGTATATAAAATGAATCCGTAGCAACTCTAACAGCGTGACGAGGAAATGTATTTATCATAGACAGTAAATTTATAGAAACATAGGCTAGCATCGAAGATCTTTAATAAGTAAACTGCGGTGAGTCGCCCCCAATATAGCTCACAATGGTACCTACGTTGGTCCCATCCGATACATAAGCATAACTTCGGCTTATAAATGTGTTTTTCTCCGTTGTATCAGTTATTATAAAATCTAATTCGGCATCGTCCATAATGAATCTTACGCAGTGCCGTTTATGACCGTATGAACTGCCTTGAGTAAACTTGCCGATTATCTTTCTACCAAGATCTTTTGCACGCTTCTCATCATGTTCATCCCTGCATTTACGTATATTATTAGTAATTTTAATAATGTCATCTTCGGCAAGATCAGGAAATTCTTTCCTGGCATCATCAATATTAAATCTGTCCGGTTCTGGTAACTAAACTTGCTTTTGTGCACTATAGGATATAATCGCTTCATTAACATTTAACGATACTAAAATTCGAACATCAATCATATATCTTAATAACACTATTGGATTCCAACATTTTTCTGAAAAATGTCTTCCAAACCAAACAAAAGAAATCGGATGGAGATCTTTTGCGAACTCAAATGATTCTATACATGCAAATCCGGTTAAAGCAAAATCTGGTAGGGGTCCATTTATCGAAACTCTGGTCATGTCATGCGTAGGGTGTCCGAATCTGTCCAAGTATTTAGAACATTCTCCATATCCAAGAAAACGCCCAGGGTAACATGCAGCCATATCGACGGAGATAACACCATTATAATCGTATTTAGTATTCCATAATCCACCGTGCCCATATTCTATGCAACTTGTTTGTATATCCTCAATAAATTCGGATCTTGTAGGTTTCCATGAATTTTTCTCTTGAGCGAAATGAGCCGCTAAAGTTGGTACTGTAAAACAATTATTTAGTAGTTGTCTAACTTTGACATCATCAGAAGTATATCTTAGTGCAAGATTTCTCATTTCTTCATAAACAGATTATGTACGATAAATATCACCAATTAGGTTGTACAAATTAATCGTAATCGTGTTCCGAACTCTGAAATAACCAGATACAGGGTCACTTTTACTAATATTTTTAACAAACTCAAATACATGACCATAATAAAATCTTACCATTCTGTCTCGTGGAAAAACAGTTACAGCATCAGTCCATGCATGTGAATTATGATCAATAATCGTTATTGGACTTCCATTTCTTATATATTTTGGTTTGTACAATATCTCTCATGTTAGTGCTTTTACAGTTATTGGAAATCTTAATGACTTTTCTAGCTTAGCAACATCCTTAATAAAAGCACCAGAATTTTTAACGGTTTCTGCCCATGCACAAATTTTTTACGTCTTAAATATGTTAAGCCATTACCACGCATCGCATTTGTAAACTTTTCAGTAATGCGCTCCGCAACACAGTTTATTCTTGACTCTGATAGTCTCATCGGTTTGAGATCAGCAATATTAGGTTTCTCATTCAGTAAAAACAATCCATATACCACAGCAGTAACTGGATACCCTCGCTCAAAATACGGTCTATCAATACCAGTCAATATACCAGGTTTGGATTTGTTACTTAATAATATCATTTTATTATTTCCAGACTGTATATGAACGGGTTCTCTTTTGTCACGAATAAACCAAATATTATCGTCTGTCTTCACAATAAATTTTATTAAAATAAGATATTTTTGATTATCAATGTGGTTAATAATTACTTCTGCTCGTTGGTCGTTCATAACATTAATATTGTTTTTAACCCTAACAGTTGACCAAACATGCACAGCACCATCTTCTCAAAATTCCATTTTGGCCTCACGAATACGTTTAGTTATATCTGCATTCGTTAAAGCTAGATCTTTCATCGAAACACTAAATTTATATCCTAATAGTCTGTCAAGATCAAATCTAGTAGCATATGATTCAATTGCTGATAATTCTTCCATTATTATAATTAAGACAAATATTCAAGATGAAATTTAGTATATATGTAAATGATTCAAACAGAAAAAAAATGTGTTTGGTTAAAAATTGGACATAATTCTTATTGTAATAAGCCATGCGTAAACAAATACTGCGGTTACCATATGCAAAGTATCAAACATGGAAGTACTGGACCAAAACCATGCATTCAATGTGGTATTGGAGTTAGAAGAAAAACGCAATTATGTGAAAATTGCGGGGGTAAAAAATATAGGGAACTTAAACGATATTATGACAAAAAAAGATACATCCACAGGTAAATCTCCAATAAAGACAGAAAATGAGTATCTAACCAGATTTCAAAAATAATGATTTAAACAAATAATTATTACATATAAATGGAACAAAATAAATTTGTGAGACATCCAATATATACGAATTACAAGGCATCCAGAGATGGTGTGATCAGAAACTGTAGACTAAAGAAACCACTCGGTTGTCTTAATAATGTTGGTTATTTTAAATTTAATATGAACGGAAATAAAACTTATTTTTCACACAGGTTTATATACAAATGTTTCTATGGGGAAATCAAAGATGGATTTATTATTGACCACATTGATGGAAATCCTCAACATAACGAATTTTCTAACCTGCAAGCTATTACGCCGAGTCAGAATTATAAAAGAGGAAATACAGGAAAATGTAAAGTAATTGGAAAGATAGCGATCAAATCCATAAATACAGAAACAGACCAAGAAATAATTTTCCCATCAATACGTGCAGCAGCCAAATATTTTAGTATTCATCCACAATCGGTACAATCTGTCGCAAATAAAACATATAAATCTGCATATTAAATAAAGTATGACCAAAGGATTATATTTGATTACATATAATAACTGTCTATTTTACTTTATATCAATCTTGCCAATTTAAAAAATAATGATTTAAACAAAAAAAAATATTATATAATGAGCAAAAAGTATGTGTGAGACATCCAATATATACTAATTACGAGGCATCCAGAGATTGTGTTATTAGACATTGTAGACGAAAGAAACCACTCGGTAGTCTTAATAAGTCTGGTTATTTTAAATTTAGTATGCACGATAATAAAAATTATTATTCACACAGTTTTATATACGAATGTTTTTATAGGAAAATCAAAGATGGATTTATTATTGATCACATTGATGGAAATCCTCAAAATAACGAAATTTCTAACTTGCAAGCTATTACGCAAAGTCAGAATACCAGACGTGGAAATGCATGATCGTATAAATTATTTAGACATAAAGCGATTAAATACAGAAACAGACCAAGAATTAACTAGTACATCAATAAGTACAGCAGGTATATATTTTAGTATTCATCCACAATCGGTACAATCTGTCGCAAATAAAACATATAAATCTGCATATTCAATCCTCAGTTTTACTATAATTTATTACAGAATCAAATAGCATAATCTTTCTCAATTGCATCACACCACTGTCTATCATTTTTATTCTTTCATATTCTTGAGATAATGCGGTTTTTTTTCTTTTCGATTGAACACGCAGGAGGCGCAAATAGCTTTAATTGTAGGTCGTTCACCAATTGTAAAGATTCTAACATAGAATTATAAATTGACCTTATGAATCTGTAAGTGGAAGATAATGTGAATTTATTTTGAAATTTTCTTTGTTGCAACGATTCAAACTCACACAAAATATTTTCAGCATCAAGACCTTCAGAAAATTGAATTCCATCATGTTTTAATTTTTCAATAGCAGAAATAATAGCTTTGATATTTTCAATGTTCATTATATATATATATATATATATATATATATATATATATATATATATATATATATATATATATATATATATATATATTTGTTTGTTTGAAACAAAAAAATAATATTAAATTAAATTAACCAAAAATAATAAAGGTCATATCTTTCAGAAATCTGTAGATTTTGTAAAATCGAGTCATATGTTTGCATTTATTATTTATAAAAAAATCTGCTAAAATCTGAAATGAGGCCCAAAAACAAAATAAAATTAATATTGCGCTAACATACAAAAATTAAAATAAATTATTATTTATATTAAAATCTGTAAATGTGAGAAAATTTTATAAACGAGTCATTTGTTTGCATTAATTATTTCAGAAATATGTAGATTTTGTAAAATTGAGTCATATGTTTGCATGAATTATTTCAGAAATATGTAGATTTTGTAAAATTGAGTCATATGTTTGTATGAATTATTTCAGAAATATGTAGATTTTGTAAAATAGAGTCATATGTTTGGCTGAATTATTTTAGAAAAATGTTGATTTTCTAAGATTGAGTCATATATTTACCTGACTTATTTATTATAAATAACATTTCATTTTTTTCTCCTACTCTACGAACGTATGTACAAATTAACATATAACGTCTCCCCGCGCAGGTCCACAATATTACCATCTTGATTTCTGAGTTTGAAATTCATTCTTGACAATAACGGATTATGTACACGCAGGTATACTTCATTTATTGGCTCAGATACAATCAGCCAGCCCGGAGGGGGATTGGATACTAGATGAATATAATATATACCCCTGCTGACCCTGATTAGACGTAGAGAGGTCAATTATATCCCAAACTAGAATCAGTGCGATGGTTGATGTTTTATTAACAATATTAGGCGAGATGTGACGACCTGTTCCATATGGATCATTATTATATTTGAGAATTACTAGGGGTGGTATTAATTTTTTCCAGGAATTACATACTCTTCTAAAGTGTTCTTCAATAAGATCACTAATTGATTTTTTTAGCTCCTTGGAGTCAAATCCGGGTATTATAAATGTTGGTAGCTGTTCTTCTGTAATTCCGTAATGTTTCATAAATACTGTCTTAAATAAATAAATCTTCATTAATTATATAAGAGCTAGAAAATCTATCTTCCGGCACGTTTATTATTTTCTCTCTGTCAACAATAGCCTTATTTACGAATTTTAAGTCTACTACAACTTTATTTAGATGTTGTATTGTTTCAATTATTTGAATTTTTTAAATCATCGTTATAAAAAGTATTTATTACTAGAAAGTACATTTTTAAGATTATTAAACACGTGTTCGTGTTCAGATTTAATCGGTCTTGATAATGAGTTAATTTGCTCAACATCAAGTGTCGATATTCTTGCTAAACCCTTCCTACTTTGAATGAAACTTATAAAATAAGTATGATGCATATAATTACAATAATCTGCTGTAGTGCTGTCCATAAATGAAACTTTGTTTCTATATTCTGGAAGTTGTATAAATTTCTTAATATCTATGTTGAAGTCGGATCCCTGTGGTTCTGGTGGAATTTGATAATCTGGCGCGACTTCAGGCCAACCTAGTACTGATGTAATCGAACTCCGATAAATATCCACAGCATAGTCAGGAGAGTTTATTTCAATCACCGACTATAATGTTGGTTCGTAAACAGTAATTGCTACTTTAGACTCTTTTCCGGCTAAGGATTTAATTCTGCGCTGGAATTCCTCATTAATCTGTTCTAACTGATAACTGCCAGTTGGAATACTAACAACTAGCCAATCGGAAGTTCCATTAGATTTAATTTTATTTGCCAATACTAATGAATTATTTGGTTGTTGTCCACCAAATGGTTTTGATCTAATATTAGGCCAGCTATAATAAACACGTAACTGAGCTAATGCTGTCTCTTTTACTGGAATTGCAGTTGGAAAGTTAACGCTAAATTCAGGATTGGTTGAACTTATCGATATCATAGTAGTTTTTGAAGGAGTTGTATTAGCGACGATCTGCTGTAATAACTCTCTTGACGTCGTCAAGGACTCAATGTCCAAGCGATGTTCAGTTGCTGACATTATTGTTATTATTATTTTCTAATTCTCCATTTATTTTGTCAGCAGAATCACTAACAATTTTGAATGCTTCATCGTAGTTTTTTAATTATCGTTACGAACTCCTCGTCAGATATTTTACCATCACTGAGATAAGTGGAAATATATCCAGATAGTTTAGAATATGTTGCTGTTGCTGTGTGCAATTTTATCATATACTCACGCAATTTATCATTCGTACATGTAGTTATCTTTTTAGCAATAATATTAAAAATACCTGCTATAGTCGTTGAAGTTGAAACAATAATTGTTATAATTGCTGGAGCTGTCGTCGTTAATGTTGATGATATTAATCCGGATCCAGCAACAATAACAGAAACTGAATATAAAATTATAGCAATAACGACCATAGGTCTACGATATTTTTTTTTACTTTTATTGTATAAAGGTCGATGATATTTTTTAGTTTGGTCAGGCATTCACATGCTTGATTATATATATATATATATATATATATATATATATATATGACGTTGAATGTTGATAGATGACGTAGTTATTTGATCCATTATTCTATGATGTTAAATAGTTAATTCAGCTACAAATTCCAAACACCAACTATATTCGGCTTCGACTGGAATTGTATCAACCGGTTCAAGTATAAGTTCTTTTTCAATATCTTTTAGTAATAATATAGTTACAGTTCCAGAAGACCTATCAAAATTACGTAATAAAGATGATGTGGTATATATTTTAAAATTTGTAACGCTAATCACTGTGAATCTATACACACCAGTAACTTCTGCAGTGTGTTTGATAGAATTATTATTTTACATTTTCCATATATCAGACCCAGAAGCAACAGTATACACAATATTTTTAATCTGTGAGAAATTTTAATCAGGTCTGTTTTTTTAACAATAACCGGAATTCCTCCAATAATATCATTATGTTTTGTATTAATATCAGTAAGTTTTATATTAACATTTGGTGGCTTTCCAAAAAATTCGTTATCAATTCTGTTTATGTTTTCGCGAAAACTCGCAAACATATTCACGTGACTGGTAAATTCAGTTTCGATGTTTTTTATTCCATTAATGATTGGAGTTTTTTATCGTCGACGTATTTTTTTTGTTGTAGCATCATTATCTGCAGTTGGATTTCCAAGATCTGTAATTTTATTTTTGTTCATAATAACGTCTCCATTAAATTCACCGCCTGCTTTTTTAACAAAATCATTAAATGATTTACCGGAATCCTGTATTTTACCCTGATCAGTAAAAGTTACGATATTATCATCAACTGCATTATGAATTCGTGCAAGTACGTCTGGTAGTCGTATATTGCTTGTCTTTAACCGTCCTTGTTTGTCCTGAAAAAATAACTACTTCATTTTGATCCACATTTGTAATATTTAATAAATCATCAATCTCATTTCTAAGTTGATCGAGGGTTGCATATTTAGATAAATCACTTGGCTGCTGAGCTTTATCACGAGAAGATCTTCCGTAAATATCTACCCTTATATTTACTGATGTCTATTTAAATGTGACATCATGGTATATTCATGCATGACTTTATGAGGTGGTTTTCTTGGCGATGCCATGTATATAGCATCAAGTACATTAAGTACTTCCCGACCACATATTGGTGGATCAGTTAATGTTTGTGTAGGTAGCGTTGAATACCATATTGGTGCAGTATTATTACTGACATAATGAATAAATTCTTTTGGTGGCGCTAATCCATATGTATCAAAATAAATAATTCCACGTGGATCAATTGCATACGCCACCCAATGAGTACCTGGTCCAGAGTTTTTATCGAGATTTATAGTACCTGTTTCAATATTGTTTGTTTTTTTGGTAATTGATCGCGCATAAAAACACCTCCAAAGTTTTTTATTTTTATTTTTTTAACAGCATCGAGTAAATCAAAATTAGACATAGGCGATATCAGTAAACTGTCCCTGGAAGTCTTAGACCTTTTCCGTACCACGAAGGTGGGGTCACTGGTAATCTGAGACCTTTTCCCATTTTTAGATGTTCGTTCTATTCCCTGTCCGGTCTCTTTCTTTAATGCCATTCCACCGACTGTTCCAACAGCGCCTAATGCAGCGGCTTTTTGCAACAGCTGGGGCTGCAGCGGCTATTAATTCTGGTATAGGTGCGAGAAGGTGAAATATACCACCAGTTTTAAAAGTATCCTTAATAGCTGCCGCAGAAAGATGAGGTTTCGCACCTTTATTTGATTTTCTTGCTTTAATAAAGTTTTTGAATTGACGATCAGTTAACGATAGTTTATTTGAACCACTCATGTGTTCCTTTTTTAAAGATATTGTTATTCCACAATTATTATTTGATGCTTATTGCAGTCCTTTGATCTGACCAGGAGTCAGAGTAACATTAACGTGATTATATGACATTTATAATACTGATAAATGATCTAATTACACATTACATATTTTCTACTGGAGCATCAACGACTCTCATTCGTCCACCAACACCTTCTATGAGCATTGATCTATCGCTAAGTATAACAGCAATTGCTCTGTAATTATCAAAAGTTCCTCTATTAACGCTAGCTCAGCTCGAAAATGTATATCGACTACTGATTGTCTGGTCAAATCTAAATGTTCGAGCGAAAAGTAATAAATAGGATATAAACTCGTAAAATCTAGTTGTGATATTTGTAATCCAGTATCAGCATTTTGACCACGGCCCATGAACGATATAGACGATGATATGCACGTGCTACATGATTTTGATCAAAATTAAGTAATATATCCTCGGATAGTTCTTGATGTCCATTTATCCTTAACGAAACCTCAGAAACACCGAGTTTACCAAATATCATAATACTACGCGTTTGGTCATCTACTCGTGCAGCATTTTGTAATACAATAAATATGACTTGGTGCATAAACACCTTGCTGAGAGGCTATCTGCCATGTAAGTAAACCGTTAATATTACTCTGGATAGCATCTGTGGTCATTGTAAGCCATGATAGCATTGATTTACCGCCTTGATTCATAAAAGATATTAATCGTTGTTCTTCATGTATTGATGGGGTCATTACAGACATCCAGAGACTAAGTTTTGTAAGAATTACCATACCAACATCACTGGTGGGTCTCCATATTACATCATCATCTGCAGCTTTTCGTACTAGTACAACTGTATGTTTGGCTCCGAAAATGACTTTTCGGACATTTCTACAGAATCCAAAGATATGTGATAGTGGACTTGCACATGAAAATATTCTTCTATTTCCTTTTGACATCGCTCGACGTGATCTAAATCCTAAATTGAAATCTGGATATACATTAATAATCATTCTCTCTACATCTGCTGGGGCGTTTCTAGCATAATTATGTGGTCGTCCTATTTCATATTGTTGATATTCTGTAGAATCAGAAGTATCTTTTACAAACAACATTGACGGACCTGCTGATCTTGAATAATCGTCGCTGTATCTTGCAAGACCAAGTACGGTACATCTTTTTGAATTGATTCAATATTTGTTCCGTCAATTATGTTCGTAGCGCTATCAAACAACGCCATAATACCACTATTAACAAAACCAACACTAATTTCGGCTGCATATTCAGTATTATCGGTTTTTAATATTTCACCTTCGACTTCAATAAAAGCTTCTGAGGGCAGAAAGTATCTACTTGTTCCATGAACCTGAAGTTCAATTCTTCCTCGTTGATTTGGAATTCGTGCTTCATAAGAATAATACTGATAATCGTGTATAGACTCATCTTTGAGAACTGGTGCGTCCATGTCAAACGCGGGGTCACTCATACGGTTGAACATATTTATTATAGTTATTATCGTCTAAAACGAAGACAATTTCGGGAAGTGAGACCACTTCGGGAAGTGAGACCACTTCCTGCTATCAGACTAGTGGTTATGTTTCTCTCTTTTTTCGATAAAGGTATATCAGCCATAGATGTCATCGCCATTGCTGCTAGTTTTTGATTAGCGGCTGGATTTATTATTTTACTTACACTTGCGGGCATCACTTCAGTACTGGGCAATTTCAGCGACTGAGATCGGACAGGTTGTGGTCTGTGAATTAATCGTGTTAGTCTATCTTTAATCGCTGAGAATGCTTTACTGGCAAGGTTACCAGCAGTGTCTACACTTTTATCACGAACAACATCAATAGCTTTCATACCCAGCTGCTTTGCAATTGGTATTGCTTTTGGGGCTCTCTTTCTAAACAAACCCTGAACAATATCTCCTAACCCATCTCCGTAGGTTGCCCTGTAAATCGGTATTCGAGAATTAATTGCCCTTACCATGGTTGGTCCACGTTGAGAACTGTGTATTATCATTTTATTATTAACTGACTTTATCACTATTTGTATCTAATCACTGTGATTTAGTCACTGTGACTTAGTCACTATAATAGTCATCGGCAATTTCATTAATATGTGATCGATACACATCAATATCCATAATACTGCCACTAAATAATCGTTTACAAATATCTGCTGCTTCGTTAATGATTTCTGGAGCATTATTACCGGCTCGTTTTCCTCCAATCAGAATTTCTAGTCGTTCATCATCAACAAGGACGTTGTTAGGACACTGAGTAATAAGACCACTTCCTAAACCACTTCCGAAAGAGGTATCACTTTTTATTTGGGCTGGTTGTTGTAGTGGTGGCAATGTTTTACGATCTAGCTGTGATTCCGATGTTGTTTCAGGAGCTGGCTGTGTTCTTTTTGTATATTTTCGTTTTGGTTTTGCTGATTCTTTCTTTCCTGATTAAATAATATTGTTAATTTCCATAATATAAGTTTGATATGTTGAATCATTATTACTAACTCGTTCAAAATTCATGCGCATACGATATAATACTTTCCACCATTGTTCACGGGTTTTGATATCTCTAGCATATTTAGGTTTCATTAATTTATCTGTTCGACTAAAACTATCCACAGCAAAATTAGCTAATTGATCTAGGTTTTTATTATTACTAATTACTTCAACAGTATCTTCATTAAATTTGTTTGACAGTTCAGCAGTACTGATCATTATAGTACTCTTTTGTTTAGGGGCTAGTGCTTAAGCACCTTCTTCTGCCTGGTCTGCATATTCAGATATTTCGGAGACTGGCATCGTAGCAGCTATTTCAGCTGGAAGTTTTTCTAGAATCTTTTTTGCTTTCTTAGTTCTTTTTGCTATTTTTTTCAGCAGTTTCAACTGTTTTTTGTAACACAGGTTGAATATCTTTAGTGGTTTCAGTGATAGGTTTAAATAACTGGTTTGTATCCTCCACAAATTCAACTTGAGATTTCTGACGCGATTGTAGTTGTTGTTTGACAGCATCACGGATAGGTAAATATTTTTCAATTGCCTTTAAACGCTCTCGACTTAATTTAACAGAGTGGTTCGCCAATATTCATTATTAAATAATATTTATAATAGATATTTAAAGTAATTGAGTGATGGTAAACAAAAATCGCTAAAAATGTTTTTCTATTCTCTAACAAATTAAAGATAAAATAAATCTTTTTTTCTGACAAATATTACCTAATTATCTGTTACCTTGCCTGTCAGACTGCGATCAGGGATTCATTTTTAAAATGCCTTACAAGATAATGCAGTCACTCGGTCGCCTGATATATTCGGCCCACAACACGGTTCGGACGCTTGCTTAGAGACTGCTCGCACTTAAGGTACTCTATGCCTGCATTGTTCTATACGTAGTACATTCAAGCCACATATACCACACCTAGCCGCCAGGTACACCTGTCTTCGCATTTAAGACACTCTGTGCCTGCATCGGTCTATACGTAGTACATTCAAGCCACACATACCAGACCTAGCCGCCAGGTACCCCTGCCTGTCTGCCTGCCTGCCAGCCCCAGATCGTCCGCAGCCTCGGGGTACCCTGGACCAGATAGCGCCTAGGTCAGCCTAGTCAACAGTCCCAGTATTATCCGTATAGCGAATAATGAGTCAGGGTGCTTGCTCGGTTCGCAAGGTCGTTATACACAATCTATAGAAATTCTACACCAATTTTGTTCACTTTCATTGAAGCACCCTAAATTTGCATTTTTGTCTATATAATAGAACCGGAAATGGTATGTGGGTAGTTAGTTAGAAATGTTTATATCCTTCCCTGTTCATTTCAAACCATACGTCCCGCTAAGCGACCACAGGCTTTGTCACTACTAACCCGGGGAAGAATCAGCTCTGCTGGTAACGTTCACACACACTAAACCCACAGCTAATGCATTGTGTCCAATATAATAGTAACGGAAACGGTATGAGGGTAGTTAGTTAGATATACCTGATAAAGAAACAGTCTCGCTAAGCGTGAACCCGGGAAGAAATTTCAGGTCTTGCGGAAAGAACCAGCTCTGCTGGTATCGTTCACACACACTAAACCTACAGCTAATGCATTGTGTCCCATATAATAGTACCGCAAACGGTATGAGGGTAGTTAGTTAGAAATATCTGATAAAGAAACAGTCTCGCTAAGCGACCACAGGCTTTGTCACTACGAACCGGGGAAGAATCAGCTCTGCTGGTATCGTTCACACACACTAAACCCACAGCTAATGCATGGTGTCCCATATGATAGTATCGGAAACGGTATGAGGGTAGTTAGTTAGAAATACCTGATAAAGAAACAGACTCGCTAAGCGACCACAGGCTTTGTCACTACGAACCCGGGGAAGAAATTTCAGGTCTTGCGGGAAGAAAGTTACGGGCTAAGGAGAGTTTCTAACTAACTACCCACATACCGTTTCCGTTACTATTATAGGGGAAAAATGCAAATTTGCAGTGGGTTGGGTCTGATCTATATTGTCGTAGGTAACTCCCCGAGCCCGCGTAACGACCCACACCGTGATTAAAAAGAGAAGAATGTAAACATGGACCAATTAAAACGGCCTGGATATAAAACCTATGGACCGAAAACACAGTCTGGGGAAATATGGACCGAAAAAAACGATCATGAGGCAGTAAATCCGTAAACACTATGGACCGAACAAGATAGCCTGGATATTAAAGTTGTCAACACTATGGACCGAAAATAAGAGAAGACGTATAGAGAGACAATGGAATGTACTTGTGAGTGATAGCAATGACGATAAGGAATTTGAAGGTACGCTCCACGTGATTTTGTTTGGAAGAAAAGGCACGCTTATGACATACCTATTGCTTTATATACATGAGCAGCAGGGAGGGTGAATCTCTACATGATTTTGCTCGAGTTTTTAACGTAAAAAAAAATTCAATAAAGTCAGGTAAAAAAAAGTCAATAATAGTATAACAAAACTGAGCTAACCTCATACTATTTATTATGCGGTTTTTAACCGTCCGTACGGTAATATAAAAGTTAGATATTTTGGTTTAGGGTTATTGACCTTTTTTCAGCCTCTATAGAACCCTTGTTTCAGGTTAATTTCAGGAGCAAAATGTTGTAGGATTCACCCTCCCTGCTGCTACGACCAATGTGTAATTTGGATACCTGTATAAACGAAACTCCAAATGTATTGAAATTGGAAAATGCTAAATATCTTAATATAAAAATGTACACACTTGGTTTTTAGTGTCTTCTTGAACGATTCTACAGAGCAGTTAGAGAAAAGCCACATGTTTCTGATGTGAAGTCTCTCTTTGTTGATATATACAGTTTGGTTCGCCATAATAAAAGAATCCTCCGATTTACAAGCTACCGCATCTCCTTCGCCGTCATGGTCTGCTCCAAGACTAGAAATAAGAAGTAAACATATATCAGAAACCTAATAATTAATATTACTAATTAATCATCGATAATAGTATCATTCTCTATTTACATACATAATAAATCTTTACTTGACTTTTGAATACCTTTACTCCATGATTGCATTTATTTCTCTTTATGCCATTTAATGCTACTTTCAGAGAAAAAAAAGTGATTCGAAGCCTAATTAGCAGTTTTATCATCCTGAAACCTAGGAATGGTCATTTTTCTTCGTGCTCCTGTATGGTCCGGTCAGTCGAACGGTCTCTCAGGAACACAGTAGGTTTAATGAACTATATCATATACTGTATACAATGTAAAGCCTTTAGATTAAAATATCACAATCAATTTCTGTTCGCATCGTATTTGAAAAATCTTTCATCAGCATCAAATTTTGTTACGACAGAAAGAGCAAAAAGCAATGTTCTGGTAATATATATGAGACCGCTTAAAATGTTCTTCAAATTCATGAGGTCATATTTAGTTTTAAACAGATTGATTGGAAGGTATTCCGTACGACCTAGATAGTACCCTAAACCTAAACCTACCGGAGATTGTTGGCAACTGACATTTGTGCATGCAAAAATCCAGTTTCTAACACCTGGCACATTAAATTTCAAACACATTATATAAATGGTAGAGATAAATAGGCCCTAGGAGTTAACTTGCCTGTGTCCAAGTTCGTGTGTTGCTGTGTACATTGTTCGCTGATAATGATGTGCCTCGATAACCAAAGTTCTGAAACCGACTTCACACACTCCATTGATGTAACTAATACCTGACAGAGAAATACCATGTTCATTGAATAAGCTTCCATATTGTCCCGCTGCTTTAATATACCGCTAAAATCTCTATTTTAATTATAAACAAAACAAACCTATAAAACCACAGTTGGGGACTGTTTGGGTGACACAGACATTACTATATCAAAGTTGAAAGATCAGTAAGATAGACCGTCTTAAACTCTAAAAAATGTTTTATCGCTAAATATGATGGTAGTAGATTGAATGAAAAATTATAATGGGCATTGCCTCCAAACAGAAACAAATTGTCATTGGCATTTATTAAAACTTTTATGAATTTGTATGACAAAATAGTTGCTAATAGGAAGTTTATCTGCATGTTTATAAGAGAGCGTGAGAGAGTGTATTTGGGTGAGTGGTGTGTGTGTGTGTATGTTTACCTTTGGTAAAATGATTACTAATGGATCCTTTATACAAAATGTGCCTAAAAAACAATATTTATTACTTGAAGTTATATTATTTATTACATAAAAGATTGTCAACATATATAATCCTCAATTATAAACGTAACTATGGCATTCAATACAATATATTATGGAAATAGATATGCTTTAAATAACGCTGCTAATAACTAAAAATCGTTTTATTATGTCTGTAATATATATATATATATATATATATATATATATATATATATATATATATATATATATATATATATACGAACGTTGATTAATTCTGAAATTAATACGCAACATTATTGGTGATGATAAATATGTGCCTGTTTCAAAACAAAACTGTTTGAGTAACATACTTCTACAATTGTTCAAGACCTTTGCTAACAAGAAGAGATCTGCTTTTAAAATACCGATGATGATATTCACTGACGTTCTTGATTTTACATTTTGGTCGTGCTGTTGCATACAATTGATACGTATGTCTGACATTCAGCATAAACGTAATAATGATCAAAATGGATCCTTTTCTAAAAGCTAAATCTCTTTACGGTTTTGAGATATTATGTACATATTCTAGCGCAAAAAGAAGCATTTCGAACAGCCTTGATTTGATCAGTAAACTCACTGCTTATCGCGACATGCTCTATAGACAGTTTAGATGTTGGTTTAAATTGGTATAATTTTATTTGTCAGTATTGTTATTTTTGACCATGTTAAATATTCAACTGTCTGGCATAACATCTAAAAGTATGAAATCTTTCAGAAGTTAAGTTTAAAATGGAAACATTTTAGGTTGTGTAATTCACGTATCAGATTAAGTTCTCAGAAATGTAACAATATATGACATTTATCAAGAGCATATTGTCATGTATTTCTTTGATGCGTACGTGGAAGTCTATTCCAGTTTTAAATTTACTTACGTATTTAGATGAGGTTTCAGTAATGAGTGAATGTTATAAACAATACAAATTTCTTTAGTTTTAATTTGTTATTTATGAATACATTTTCAGCTGCATTTGCACCATTATATAATTTTGCCTCTTATTTGTAACATCACAGCTAATGATAATACATGAATATTCAGCTGGTGGTTGAGTCCTTTGAATTGTTTTCGTATTTATGTTACAGTTCAAATGATTATATTTGACGCGGAACTTTAACATGATTTTATAATTCTGACACTTGAACCTAATGGGTCTTTTCTAAACAAATTATGGTTTAAAAATATAGTTTATTTACCCTTCATCTTAATTTCATTACACCCACTCATATGCCTGTATAATCTCTACTGGTTACTCAAATATCTAAAAGCATTATACATATATTTTACTTTCGGAATGCAACTTTTTCCACATAAAGCAGGTAAAATACTCCATATGAATCATTTATGATTGACAACCTAGATGTTAATACATCTGTATTTAGATTCTACATTTTCGGATTAAGGCTATATCGGGTATTCATAAGATTGTTGTTATGGCTTTGGTGAAGCAAATGTTATTAGAGTTTGTTCGATTAACATTTATTGTATTGGGAGTTAATATAAACTTCAGTACTAAATGAAAAGTCTTTATAATATATAAGGACAGAAATTGCGTTATATGTACATGTTTACTTGGGTTTCAGAAATGTTACATATACGTCAAAACGTTACCAAATGCTCTAGTACATAAGTCCCAAAGTACACTCACGACATCTTAAAGCAACCTTCATTGTTTGTCCAGTACATTTCAAAACTGCGTTGCTGATAATAACCCTAACATAGTGGATTACACCATGTGGTATACGTTCAACGTGCTTTCAGATTTCCTTTGCAGAAAAAACAGTAATGACATCCATGCAATCAAGTTTATGTCAAGTTACATTATAGTCAAGCTTTTTAAAAGTTACGTTCCTGCTCCATGTATTTACTTTAAGTAGAAATTTAATTATTGAGAAAAGGTCTGATACATGTTACGTCATCTTGAGTGATTAATACCGAATGAAATCATGTCTTATATACATGTTTTGAAATAAAATACTTGATTCAAAAATCTTTATGAGATTAATAATAATAATAATAATAATAATAATAATAATAATAATAATAATAATAATAATAATAATAATAATAATAATAATAATAATAATAATAATAATAATAATAATAATAATAATAATAATCATCATCATCATCATCATAATAATAATAATAATAATAATAATAATAATAATAATAATAATAATAATAATAATAATAATAATAATAATAATAATAATAATAATAATAATAATAATAATAATAATAATAATAATAATAATAATAATAATAATAATAATAATAATAATAATAATAATAAAAATAATTAATTATAATAATAAAAAATAGAAGTAATGCGCCTTAGCTGAAAATTTTGTAGTCGTGAGTTTACTTTTTGACATGACTGTCGTAGCTGTAAGTCGAGTTCAGTTTATCTGACATTTTGATTGCTGACTAGAAAAGTATGTCCGTCCAATGAGTGTTTCTTTACATACATAATGTTATATTTTTACATAGCATTCATAAGTTATCCACAATAGTTAATCTAATTTAGAGTATCAAACAAGACATATATTCCATATCACAATCGTACAAAATTCGTCAGAATTCCTTCGGTTTAATACATGTTGCTATTGTAAAGAATAGGCGTAGCTATCATTCAATTTGGCGATCTATTAGTTCCAATTTTCAGGTCTTGGTAGTGTTAATTTGTTTTCTTATTACCATTTTCTTTATTACGTCTTGGAATTATAAGTAATATCGGACACTGACAACTGGATTGAATGCAAGCTGTAATCATTCCAATAAAAATTGTACAATATGCATTTCCTTACAAATATTTATAACAATTATGCTCCGTATAAATTCACCTGCATAGAACACACATGACTACAACAATAATTATGATATCTCATAATGATTCTTGAATTGTCCCTTTGTTTGGTGTTGTCAAATACACGAGATCAACAGTTAAAACAATTCCACTCTATATCAGTGAAAGCATAAATAAACAGTTTGGTTTGATGTGCGAAAAACAAAGAACCTATGAGACAAGACATCCTAAAAAATAGATTTTTACCATATTCCTGGTTAAACAAAGAATAAAAAGACATAATGCATTTTGTCTTCTAAATTTAGAAGAAAAGTCACAATTATCACAATATTCTTAGTAAAGGGTGATATAACTTAAAAAACACCATTAAAATGTTTAAATTTTAAAGATGCTGGCAACGTTTGTTTTTTAAATCATTTCTAGGAGACCGATAACAGGAAATAAGAAGTCTGTGTTAAATTATTGCATACGCAATTAAAAGCAACCTACCATATTTTTTAAAATTATTAATGTTGTAACTGTAAGAGCTACAAAACTTTCTACAATGAATTAATGGAGAATTTATGTTTGCTTATTTTACATACTCAACCTTAGTGTACATATACTTACGCCGTAAAGAGCATTGCTATATCGAATTGTGGTAGTATTTTGACTCCATGTACATGGTCCCAGTCATGAAGATCTTCTAGATATGGTAATGCTTCGATATAGGTATTTTCCTTGTCTCTAATCACTTTAGCCGTTTTATGTGGAAATTGATCTTTGCTCTTGAAAAAAATTGGAACCATTGAAACCATACATTAAATTACAAACGTAGTAACAAAGCAATAATGTAACTGATTGTGAACACTGTATTGTTTTTATAATATTTTTAATAATGTTGCGAAAATAATCACGAGCAAGGGATAGAGGTGGATGGAAATAATGGTTCGCATAGATTGTTTCAGATTTATTTTCCTAGTTCAAGGAAATATATCGACTACAGTAAACACTACAAGCTACCTTATAGAGTCCTATATATAATTAATAGCTCAAAAATAAATGCAACAAAAACGCGCAAAGAATTCATTATAAAATGTACACGAGTTACATTTTAGAAGACAATTACTAAATCGTATTCAAGTAATACATATTCAAACAACAAACTTAATCATGTTTTATCCATAAAAAGAAAATTATGTACTGACTTGTTAAACCTGTGTCATGGTCAGACCGTTACTAACTTAGTTATATCAGTAATTTTTCTTATGACAGAAGCTACGTTATGTCCTAGAATTGCTCCATAAAGAATCATTTCCTCCCTACCTCATGAGTAAAGGCAAAATAAATACAGAATGACTTTTACGATAAACTCATGTGGCTATTAAAGAATAAAAGTTTACATCTTTCAACTATTTCCTCTTCTTTTGAGCAACAAAACCATAATCACATCCATTGAGATATGAAAACTACAAGTAGAATTTTATGAGGTTACTGCAATGATAAGAGGTTTTATTTGAAAATTATAATTGCGGTGTTTCATGTTAAAGCATTTCTAGCTTATGGAAAAGATTATGATTTTCTATATGCTTTAGCCATGCTTCTGGAATATTTAAGGAATTATGTCATTCCATGTTTCTAAATAAGTCGCCGCAATGACCATCACCTTAGCCGAAGCTGACAGTAAATTGGAATGTAATAGTTGTTGTGATCGAGGATTTATTTTAACGCATATATTTATTAAAAAATAAACAATCCCTCAAAAACACTTACGGACGTTCAGGAATTACAAAAGTCCTTACCGGGAAAAATATAAACCTCTGAGGGATGATAGTGATCGACAGATAGGGATCATCGATTGATTTGTATCGTAAGTTTACCTGTGACAAAATAGAAATAAATTATGTCAGTGCTTATATACTACGATATCGACATAAAAATGCAAAATTATATTTTAGTCAAAGTCCTTCCAAAATAATGCAAATATCACTTGCTTTAAAGAGAAAAAAAGAAAATTTCTTGCATTCAGAACAATGAGGAAGGAACCATACTTGAAGTTATTGTAATTAAGCAGAATATGCGATGATCTAAATATGATAACACTTCTCAAAACCTGTCACTAGTAATATCACCATATCAACATACTGTTTGTTTTAAATAGGTGACCAGCAAATGAAAGGTAGTTTTAATCATTATTACTGTCTATTTATCACCAAGATTTATTTACAAAAACTACAGTAACACATATATGCTTACTATTAATGAATAAATCTAATCAGATGATATGCATTTAACGAAATCAAAACACGTATTCTATTTCGATGATCCAAAATAGGTCTTTATAGCACTGAATGATGGTGTGTTGCTTGATTCCAACTCAACAGTTTGGTTTCAAAATATGAGAAGGGAATTTAGTTGCGTTTAATGATCATGTATTCATTACTTACACCGTTCATAATGTGTAAATACGCTTCTCTGATCTTTCTTTTCACTTCATCCATTTTGTGTGTAGATTGAACACAAGATATCCTCGAACAATATCTGCAATCATGGATATAATATCGATTATATCATTATTTGTGTGCACGCATGCATGTATGCATGTTTATAATGTAGTTTGACCATAAAGAAGTAACATATGAAACTATCGATTTCTTTGAGCTCTCTATTAAACATAAAACAGTGGTCCTTGGTGACCTGGTGACCTTTGCCTTTGTTTACCGATTCCACTTTCTAGAATTGAAAACTCTGGAAATATTATACAATAGTCTTGACAGACTTATTGTCATCAATCACATTATTTTCAGATCACATTTTGCATATCACTGTAAATTTCAATATACATTGCAAGGAAATGAATGAGCAATTCTATACTAAAGCAGTCGTTTAGCAATATAGACAGGTAAGTCGAAAGTATGCTTATAAATGTATGTATGTACGAAGAAAGAAAGCGAAGGACAGAGGGAGAGAAGAGAGAGCGAGGAGGGATAGAGAAGGATGCATTTTATGCATATAGAGCACTTACAAATCCCATACTCCTGAATCGATCAATATAGCGATCTTGACATTATAGTTTTCCTTAAGCTGTCGAGATTTATCTGAATATATAAATATGTATATGAACATTTGCCTACATTAATATAATCGAATTGAGAGTCTTTATCCATTTATAGTCTTATATTATAGCTTGATATGTACATTCGTAGAAGCCAAATACAGTTTAAGAACATTAAAGAGATATAATACAATACAAATGAATTTAGCATTGTTTTCAAGATTTATTTTAGGATTTTCGTTTTTGATATTACAGTACATACCTCGGTATTTCTTTCTCTACAACTGTTCTCACCTGTTGTCTCGTTATAATCTAAACGTCCTTTACTTCGATGTGGTAAATAGTTTAGTTTTTCTTGTCCAGTGGAACCTCGAGAAAGTGCTTCCAATTGCTCGTGTACGCTAGTCTCATTTACTCTTAATGCATCTGCAAGGTAAGATATATTCACCTATACGTCCATGAGGTAAGTTTAGTTTTATTTTCTGCATCTAGTCAGTGTTCTCAATCTTCACAAAAAGATACAAAAATCGGTTTTATATTTAAACGAGAGTATTGTGAAAGAGAAACAAGGCCTTTAAAAGCAGACATGATTCATTACTCCTTTCGCGAAGAAATTTCGCTTTTCAATTATGTCAATATACAATAACTGATACAAGCCATGATGATTATAATTGCTTAAGTATACTTGTAACATGAATTATAAAAAAGATACCAGTAGTCCAAAGCATGAGCCAGACTTTATCTGAATATTTGCACTTTACGTACATTACTAACATGATTTAGATTGTGTCTGCATAGTTTATTTTCCAGATATATTAAAATGTTGCAAACCTTTATTTGCAACTAAACGTTTAAATCCAAACATTCTTTGTTCAAGTAGATGATAGCGTTTGCCAATACGATACTGACGTCCTAGGGAGTTTCCAGATGTGACTCTAGTCTCCGCCTGTCGAAGGTCGTAATTACTGTCAAGTATTTGTATGTTTCCATACTAGGTAAATGTTGAAAAGAGATAAAGACACACTAAGTCCCTTACCCATATATATATATATATATATATATATATATATATATATATATATATATATATATATATATATATATATATATATATATATATATATATATATATATATATATATATATATATATATATATATATATATATATATATATATATATATATGAGGTGGTGGGAAAGGAGCTGAGTGTGTGTGCAAAATTTAAAATTTTCTTTTTACCGGCCTGAACATATCCATTGAATAGTTTCAGATATTTTCTTATTTTTTTATAAATCCGATTGTATCATTGTTCAAATAATACAGTGTTTTGGAATTTCATGCAACTATTTGAAGAGAGTGATGAACAAAAAACAACATTAATTGATTTATTAGCATCCTTGGTGCTACATTACTTTACAAATATACGGGTCCCTAATACATGGTGTTATCTTCTTTCTCAAGTCTATAATTCACAAGTTAAATGGAATTTCACAAAGATTTGAAAATAATATGCTCTATATAAATATATAGAGAAATGGAAATTATACTCTCGAGAATAAATGCAACATTATATGAATGCATGGCTGAAATACTCTTTGAAAAGGATATCACATACTGGATGCAAACGATATTAGAACACACTCTGAAAATGTGGCTTAAATAGCGAATGAAAAGTTTCTGGCACATCAGATGAATATGTATTAATCAAATTAGCAGAAAAGATAGCTGAAGATCTGTGCTTCGACTATATCAAACTAAATCAACACCTACATATGTATCTATTACAGAACCAGTCCATAAGAATGTATCTATACCTCACCCACAATACCTAAAGCTATATCACTGATGATAGTTCAGAGAATTTACATATCCTTATCAAAATAGTGAAAAGATAAATGCTTATACTACGAGAAAGAATAATTCTAAACAACGTGTCAATTCAAAACACAAAGTATGGCTAACAATGCTAACTGAATCCGGTGGCGACAGTGGTATTGTTGTAGGCAGAGTGATCTGTTATGGCACATTGAAGTTAAATAAGTATTTGCTAAATGCTTATTATCAAAGACGGACACTTAACTGGCATACTTTTACAGTAATAACTGAGCTCTCTCCTAACAAATCGACTTAAATGTTAATGGATGCAATTCAAAATAGATTTGTATTTTAAATGAAACAAATCAGCTTGGGTAATATGTTATATAGCTTTTTGTTCAATAAATACATATTTCTTCTTTCTTCGTTTATTGCACTTAATTTATGTTCCTCCAGAGTTTTATCCATTGACGGTGAATGTTATTTGCACAGGACGATGTTGCCTGTAGCTCTTTGCCCGATAAAACTTAGATATTGAAGCTTTTCGTTATTGGTTTAATGTATGTAGAGCTTTTTATTGAAGTGACTTTTTTATGTCTGCTGTACTTGCCACTGTTCTTTTGTTCGTGAATTAAATCGCTTTGTCCACATGTAAATCTAACTGCCCTCGATCAATATTTAAGACAATTTGGTCAGAGTGATAGCATAACCGTCAGAGAAATATAAGTATATTCTTAGATATGTCTATAAACTGTACACAAAGACTTCACATAAACTTAAAAAAGCATAATACAGTGTATTGTACGCGTAAATCATTGAGTAGTAAGACAAAGAATGGAGGAAATAGGGACACATTTTTGGCAATAGATCTGACGTTCTTTGTATGGAATTTATCTCGTGCACATCAAAACCTGAAAACAACAGCTGACATATATATTACATGAGCGATGCATGCGTGAATATTTAGTAGTGACTAGTCTGTTGTTATAGACGTTACGTTTTTTTACTTCGATAAAGCTACACTTTCGATTTTTCCACCACCTGAAAATTCAAAATCACCAAGCTAATGACTTATCCAGTACATGCAATATATTAGTTTATATAAATATAGCCACACTTGCTGGACAAAGCCTGTACATTGTAATATAAAAATGCACTTACGATGTCTCTATCGCATTGGTGATTTAATCTTCTAACGCATTTGACAGTCATATATGCCCCATGCTCCATGTCCTGGTAATAAGCAACATTCTGTTCAAATAAATACATCAAATGTTAGATCGGTAGGTAGAAAGGTACATGTTAGGTATTACAACAACTATATATTGTGGAAAGTATATGTAATTCGACTACAGCTAGATTGTTTCATCAGCAGTTATTAATCTAGGTAATTAGGTGCATAGTCATCTGTGTAAGAAATGTTTTGGATTGATAATATATATATATATATATATATATATATATATATATATATATATATATATATATATATATATATATATATATATATATATATATATATGAATGATGTATAATTATGATATCTTGAAATTATTTAGTACAAAAAAAGATTGTTATAAAGCTTTAAATGATGTTAACGGAGCAATCTTCCCTAACAAATAAAAAATAAAATGTTGTTATTTGAACATTACTAAATAGCAAATTTATCAAGACCAATCAGCATACATTACTAAAACGTACACACATACATACAAAACAACATTATTTTAAAACCAGCAGAAAGGTGAAACCACAACGATCACGGAAACAAACGTTTGTTTTAAAAATTATGTGTAAAGAGAAAATTATCAGAAGACAGTTCCATGAAAGAAACAGTTTGACAACAAACATGTTATGGAGATAATGGAAAACAGACGATCAGAATAATAAATATAAAATGTGCGTAACTGTCATTTGGACTTTATGGCTTACTGAACATATAGCAGGCAGAAAACTGAATTATTATCAATGACCCCTCTCCAGGTCTCCCCATTAAAGAGAATGAAGAAGCAGACATGTTAGATGGCAGTATTAATAAACGTGATAAAGTATGAAGTTACAAAAGGAATGATTTTCTTTGATACAACATATGTATAATAAAAGGCATATTACTTTACTTAAGGAGACAAAACGGGTTTTGCACATTAATATGCTTTGATGACAAAGTCATACAAACAACTACACACAAAGCATCTCAAATACACAAGCCAATGATTCATATAAAACAAAATGATGTATACATGTGGAAGGTATTTCTGTAAAGCAATTATATCCAATACAGGCCAAAAGAAAATTAAAACATACATAAATATCAGAGGACATTAACTGCAGCTATAAATAGCTAACATTATAAACAATGTAAAAGGCTACAATAATGTTTCATAATAATGTAAATACAAATAAGGAAACATATTATGATCAACCAGAATAACCTTTAAATTTGTTTCAAATTTAAGTCAAGACAGAAAATATATGACTCATATAAACACGCCATAAATGATGAATTTTTCAAAAAACAATTTTTTATAAACGGTTTTAAAATGTTTCAAATAATATTCACTCGAAACACTTCCTTGTAGAAACCATGAACATTTATTAGAAAAACAATGTTTTAGTCAATAAACTTACAATTTCAGCTAGATAAACCGACTACGAACTGATAGAACTCAGATGTACAACACACTACTGATGTCGTGTTACATCTGGTGCAAACATCTTAAATCACCAGAATGAAGTAATTATATGCATAACCTTCACTGGACAACATTTACAACACGAAAATTTATTTTTCGCATGCTAAGCAAATGTAACTGTATTTCCTTTGTGAACGTACAAATATCATCGAGTGACAGAAACTTTCTGAAGAATCAGCCAAATTTCGCATTTATGATGAGAGGGTTAACGTGTTTGAAATCCCTGATGCATAGTGTAGACAATAAACGGCATAATAAAATCTTGTATGTTTCAAGAGGCGGGAACTATTTGCTTAAAGTAAAATACCTTTGCATAAAGTTCCTTCATTCAACTGAAATAATTATGGCGCTGTTTGCTAACGATATGATTTGATTTGCAGCTTTTCGAATTTTACATCAGAAGTTATGTGGTATAAAATGAAACGTATGATATGTACATAAAGATCCAGAGCAATCCAACACTGTATATGATGATTTTGAAGAGACTGTGTCTGATAGCAAGCATGAAAAAACTATGAGGGGAAGTGATTTTCAGTACTGAAGACCATTGATATCAGATAAAATTGATTGCATAGCAAACTTGAAAAAACTACGAGGGGAAGTGCTTTTCAGTACTGAAAACCATTGATAAAAATGATTTTAGTCTAGACCAAGTAAACAACATGAAGGATATATATCCTTCGTCAATACCTGACAGATGAATGCATTTCAAGTTTACATCGGAAGAAAATATTATATGTAATTTGCATATTAGGTCCACAGGTTCCAAATAAAATGAGTGACAGTCTGATTCAGCAGTGAAAGATACTGTTAAGCAAGATAAAAAAGTTTTCAGTTTTATCAGTTCAAATGTATGACACAGATGAAAACTGAATAGAAAATTAAAAGCGGATATTTTAAACAAAGACTTTAATATGGATTATGTTGCTCGTGCATAATAATGTTACTCATCTAAGAGATGATCAAGCGGAGTTCAATTGGAAATGAAACTGAAATCCTGAATTCCAGTGATTCATTTAATTTGATTTTACAAGGTACATTTTTAAAGAGATAATAAAGAAATATTTATTTCAAAGTTGATAAATAATCTTTCAGATAACCTGAATAACATAAGTGGGTAAAAATGGAAAAGTAAACACAGTATGTAAATATTGTGAAGCGTGGAAAGAATACGGTGATGATGCATGTCGGGAGTGATACCTATCCAGCTTAGAATAGGTCGTACTGTCAAGTCTGCGAATATTATCAAACTTGGACTTTCAAAAGAAACGTATCATTTCAAAAATGCTATGAAAATATTAACTACGAATTAATCGCAAATGTCTGTTGGTATATTCTTTTCATTAGCTAATTTAGTTTCTTCTCTGACATACTTTATTAAACTTTGACCCATTTAGATGATGTGTTTGCAACATGCTTAGCAAAACAAAAGTAGCAAATCTACCAATGATTAAACATGTACAATAACATGTTCAGAAGGAAAGAACTAATGTGTATATCACTCTTAAATAACTATTATCATATCACGACTGGGATTATTTCATCTAATACAGATACTACTATTTTTCTAGATACAACGTATATTTTGGCATTTTATTATATGCCATTTATAATATGTCAAAGATATCTCTAACCTATATTACGGAGAATAAGTGGATTAGAAGAATTAGACATTGCTTTCTAAACTTATTATATAATTCTGATGTCAAAGTACTTGATTTTCTTCAATTTTAATACATTCCAACCGTTCGTGCAATTCAATCTTTTACTTTTTATTTATTATTTCCGTTCCGATCTGTTCTGTCTTGCACCAGACATTATTAAATAATATTCTATGTATAGTATTTCTGATATAGCAACTATAGGAGACTTTGTGTTCATGTTATGTATATTTAGTTTGTGTGTATTTAAATGAGATTGTGTATAGAATTGTATTGTAATCTTGTTTGGTCTTGTTTCCACATATAATTATTCCGCTGTGAGTTTAAGGCTGAAACTTGAATATGACTTTAAATGTTTCTGAAACAAACTTTGTTTACAGGTTATACTAATTTCAAATAGAATGATTATTATGTTTACAGAACAAATGATTTTGCGACATAAGTATTTATTCTTCCTTTACCATTTGTGTCAAAATTGATTTACTGTTGTGTTTCGATATAACTTGCGATGAATAATTTATTTAAATCTTTGGAATTAACGAGTTTTCGTTGACATTTTGTACAAATTCACAACTTTAGGATTATTTATGAGTCTGTTTTAAAGACATTATGTTTCGTCAGCACATTCGAGTTTAGTATTCATTCGGAACAATCTTTTATTGCAGGAAGGTGTTTGAACATTTAGGATTATCAAAGATTTAATTTCAATTCTCTAACATTTTTACTTTGTAACCTAAAAAATTAAATTATTTCTTGGTTTTACAAAACTTGATGGCTTAGTGTTTTCAGGTTAGTTAGTTATTAACGACATATTTGCAAAGATGATTAAATACAACCTATGTTTTCTAGCTGACAATCCTTTCACCTAAATAGTAGTGTCCTTCTTTAAATTATCTCATGCCAATCATCGTTTATAACTTATCCATATTTTTTCATATATTACATGCAATTGTTTTGGTAGGTCCTTGACTTTGTTTTCTTTGTACAGCAGATGGTTCAATCTAATACACACAGTCAAGAAAATATTTGTTTATAATCTTCCTTCTATACATTGACTAAATGTTAATCTTCAGCCAGTAGACTATTTACATAGCCTAAATATCAACGACAACAGAATGACATTTTTGACCTAAACATATATATAATTCCAACTGCCTTATAAGAATTTAAAATTTGTGTTCATAATAGAAATAGAACATCATAACATCATTTCACTTTTGTCCTTTATGTTCTATATTTATATCTCCAAATTTCCAACGACAACTTAATTGTATCTTCGTATGTTCTAAACATGATAGGAATCATATATTCTCTTTCTTTATTTGCTAATAATGTCATGCAAACATCATTTTTCCTATGGAACAAATATTCGTCAACATTTTTCTTTGAAAAATTGAAACAAATATAATTTGGAAGCCAAACCTGTTTTCTACACTTATGTAGTTCCTTTGTTTGAAAGACAAAGATTTGTTTTGGTTTGATTGACATTGATATTTTAACGTTGATGTGGTTTCTGCGGCATAAGTACGTCTTATCAAAAGCACACATTGTTATTATATATATATATATATATATATATATATATATATATATATATATATATATATATATATATATATATATATATATATATATATATATATATATGTATATATATGCATATATATATATATATATATATATATATATATATATATATATATATATATATATATATATATATGCATATATATATATATATATATATATATATATATATATATATATATATATATATATATATATATATATATATATATATATATATATATATATATATATATATATATATATATATATATATATATATATATATATATATATATATATATATCGCAACCATATTTTACAATATTTTCTATTTTGTATCTTTTGATGATTTGCATATAAGGAGGTGCAAATAAACTGTTGTAATTTTTGCTGCAATCCGATTATTTTTGAATTGGGACAATCTTCCTCTATATGCTCAATATTCTTTTTAAATATACGTCACATTAATATATTATTCAAAAATTTATTTAGCAAAGGAAAGGATAAGGATTATAAAATAAATTGGGATTAACTTAAAGAAGGTGATATCAAGCAATTATAAACTGAAAATGGCATTCTACAGACATCGTTCTATATAGTTCATACAATTATTCGTTATTCAATAAAAGGATGACGGAAAACAAATAATTTCTGTGCTGAAATGTGCTAAGTGTAAATACAGCATTTCAAAGCTACTGAACAATTTATAAAAGTACAACTGTCTTAAGAAGCGAAATGTAATTTGGATTACCAGACATTGTTTATATTATATAATCTTTGCATTTTGAATAGTTACGAAATTCATAGATTATCTACAAAATGCGTGAAAATTAAAATATACCAATTTATATTTGGCATTATTAAATAAATTGTGTGCAGGTCGAATCCTGGTAAGTATAATTGTTATGATGGTATTTAAGATTTCTACGCAGACACCTTGTCTAAATTTGTTCTACCTATATTCACTAATACCAATCACAAATAAAATCGTTATTTCTCTGAAGTCTCTAATGGTCTCCTCGTTAATATTAGGTTTTTATATCACTTGTATCTACTTACAATTTTGCTGAAAAGAAAAATATTTTGAATGATTGAAGGTAAAGAACCATATTCGAGGTTTATTGCCTCTTAAGTGTCTTTAACTTACATTCCTGGAAGGTTTCCACAACAGTGTTTAACTACTGTGTTATTAAATAAACATACTGATATAATGAAGTGGTATGCATTGTTTGCTTATTCCAGAACATTTTGTAAATATCCGAATATTTCCGCGCCAGTATCGTTCACAATGTCCTGTACTGTGTATTTTTTATGCTACGACCTTCAGATATTACTCATCATGTAACTTATTTAGGCTCACGTAAGATGCTTTGGTGGACTTACTTGTTAATGTTGTTAATTTCCATAACATTGTGTATATTATCATTAGGTATGTAGGAATTTTTAATATATGTGTGTATGCATTTTACTTTAATTTCTTAAATTTAATTTTCATTCTATGTATACATTTTAAAATCTAAACGCTATATAGTAATCGAAAAAGTAATTTATAATTTCACAAACGTTGAATAGAAAGATGGTGGTAGATGTACAATAAATTTTTAAATATTTCAACGACGTTCTTAAACTATCATTGGTAGGTTAATATAGCATTCATATATGTATATTGGTGCAAAGTATAATTCAATAGTTCTGCTTGCACTCTATTGAAAGTTTACCTCCTGTCGCAAATGTCTCGTTCTGGACAGGGTAGATCGACCGTCTTTAGTACTTTGCACAACGTAGATATCCGCATTTGGATCAATCTCATAATTCCTCTTTAAGTTTAAGGTCAGAGAATCTGATCCTCGCATGAGATGAAAAGTCAAGTGAGCAGGTAGGCCAGGATCGCCGAGCGAGCGTTTGTCGGTCTGAAATGTTGTTGTAACGTCTTTCAGCCAGACTGTTTCCATGGCTATACGTAATGGAGAAAAGATTAAATGATATGTGAACGAGAAATCGACGAACATAGATTATTTCGGCTCTCATTTACATCTAAATAATAGGTAGAATAATTGGTAGATATATCAACTTGTTGCAGAAAGAGCTGTACTTTGACAACTATTTCCAAATTAAAACACTCGGAACAGATATAAATATATTTTAAAGATATAAAAGACAAATGAAAGGTAAACAATCGAATAGTTCCACTCTGTGTTGACCAATAATCCAACATATTGGACGCATGTTTCTTTGCTAGATATGGCAACAAACAGTAATAATATCAGACTTGTGCGAAATCATATATACTCACCAAATATGAACCGATCTAGCCTATCAGTTCACAGCAGAACTTATAGTATCATTAAAAGTGTAGAATTTTTTAGACTATAAAAAAGTTTAGCTATATCGATATTGCCTAATTGCCTTTGCTTGTTTAAACGCTTGCAAAATCTTTAATATTGGTATACATTAATGATACAAATATAAATCTTTAATATTGGTATACATTAATAATACAAATATAACAGACCTCCTGATAAAGTCTTTCTAAAGTATCATCACAGGCTATCGGCCTAATCACGGTAGAGTAAGTGGCAACGAAAGTTTGAGCAAAATTCATAAAGGTGGTCTGCATTCACCCTCTTCAATATGAAGGCTTCCATGTATTAACTTCAAATATTATCTAAATAAGCACGTTCATAATACTTGGATAAACATGTTGAAATAAACTCCACACACATGGCAAAGTTTATCAAACATCTATTTAAGACTGGCATTCGTCATATAAAGCAAATCAAAGTTTTGAGGTGGTGATATGCTGATCTACATAATGACACATCCATAACAATTTCTTCATGACGAGCAGTTCATTGAAAAATGCGATATTTAAATATGAAGTACATTTTGATATGAATATTTTTATATTTAATTCATACAACGTTAATTCAAAAGGTGTAGCCACAATATCAATCATCCAAATTTCCATCTCACCTTGCATTTAATGAAGGGAGCATAAACGTTGGCAATAACGTAGCGGGAAAAGAGCTATTGCAAATCACAGTACTACAATGATCAATATTTATTAACTATGCAAAAACAAACCATAATACTATCTCTAATAAAATGCTAACGATTTAATCGATTCATGGCAAGAATTTCGAACTGCATTTATATCATAAAAATATTGTAAACTTTCCATTGAGTGTGCTTATCGTTGGTTAATGATTTAACTTCCACTAGAAAATAAAGAGTTATGTATACGAACCTGTGGTAGATCTAACAAAACTCGAGATGTATTTCACTTCTAAATGTATCATACAACGTTAGTCTTGCGTTATTTAAAATAGGGGCTGAAACGATAGATAGCTATCAAACATGTTTTCCAAAAGGTATATATTGGATGCAATATTATAATCTAATTTGATTTACAGTTAAATAATAAAACCTATGATACTCCTACCAGTGTATTTGATGATGAGAAAGCTTTTCTCCATTCATTAATAAGGTGATGTAGTGTTTATATGTGGATTCACTTATAAATAGGAAAGAACCTTTGTAATTTAAAATGTGGTGTTGTTATTACTGGTCAAGACTCCAGTTCCAATTTGTTTCTTATCTCAGGTGGATGCAGACAGAATCTGATACACAGTTATAATAAAACAAATGTCAGTTATATGAAGATTAAAATAGATAATATAGACTATGTTGTTTTTAATATACAGTATGTGTCTGTGATGATTCAGAGACAGCTAATGTCTGCTTTAATTATTTTACAAGTATATTCAAACATTTCTACTCTGTGAATAAATATTTGGAACAGTAGAAATGTTGCTTCAAGAAGAAATAGGTTGCAACAAAACATACTCTCCAGAATATATACTTAACTTTGCAAGAATAAATGTAAAACAAGGATTCGATAAAAACTACATTTCTTATAAAATCCGAATAAATCAAAACATAGCTGTAATGATCTAACTTATTAATTATTTACAAGATAGCATTTCCTTTGTCAAATGAAAAATTCAAATGATATGTTTCCTAGAAAAAACGTTATGAGGGGATTAAATATGACTGTAGATGCGTCAAAAAGACCATTGACTGATTGACTGCACTCTAAAACTTACTGCAATTTTTAGCATGGAATATTATTTTTTCTATTTGTAACAGTCTAGTGATGCTCCTCTTTGAATGCAAATGGTATTCAGAGATACAGCAATCATTCACTGCCGAACAATTGTCAGTTATTTCATCCCATGATAAATTGCAAATGTGTATACTACAAAACATTGTTTGAGATTGACATTGGACATGTGACTGATTTATTAATGAGTATGTCACTGGGTGAATTTTGATAGTTTTAAAGTTAGATTTTCGATCAACGCCATTTTCATAAATCTGCTGCAATGCATATAGACAGACCGTATGTCCGCTAATATAAAGTTTTGTATCATTTACAACCGAAATCTGTAATAGCTTTTTAGAAATAATGCTAACGCTAACTGAATCAAATAAAGCATATATATTAGTGTTTACTAAAAACTGTGGTAGCCTAGGAGTTAGAAAGGCCAACTCAAAAAGCGGGAAGTCGCGGGTTCAAACCCCGTCGGAGTTCTAAAAATGACTTATTACAATTGTACCAGCAGCTTCCTCGCTTGGCGTCAGCATTAAGCGCTTATTCAGAACGGCTTGTCGGCCTGGTATCAGAAATATATGACTGGATGGAACATTATCCTATATGTATGTAGCATGATGCACAAGTGCTAACATCACTATATCATTTCATAATGCAGACATCCTAGCGATTGGACTTGTAAAATGTTAGAGCTGCGTTTAAAACTCAAAGAAAATACGCATACAAACATTGCTTTTGAATTTCTCAATTTCAAGGATGACGAATGATGCAAATACTTTTGTCCCCCAAAAAAATCCAAATGTCTATTGCCGACGACAATACTACATATACATTTAGTTTAGGAATGCATTTCTCAAAAGAATCAACATTATCTAAAACGAAGTTTTCTTTCTATATAAAATGCAATTTCCCATACGCATAATTTTCGAAAACTGATATTTTAGAGAGAATTAATAGCAACTGCTGTTACACAATCATTTCGATTTCAGAAGGATAACTATTATTTTTGGAATTGAATATGTCAACTGATTTAAACAATTTTATAATTCCGTATGGAAATGGCAATATATATATATATATATATATATATATATATATATATATATATATATATATATATATATATATATATATATATATATATGAAGGTAGATTTGATAAAGATTTATATCTTTTGTTTAATTTCAACTATAAGGTACTGTGTCTTTTATATTTGATCAAGAAAAATATAGTAAAATATTTAGCAATAGACGGTCACTGTGCAAACAGGTGAAAGTGTCATAAACAGTGCCTTTGGAAATATATATATATATATATATATATATATATATATATATATATATATATATATATATATATATATATATATATATATGTGTGTGTGTGTGTGTGTGTCTGTGTGTGTGTGTGTGTGTGTGTTGAAATGGCGGTGATGTGTATATATGAATGTGTGAGTCTTTAAATATGTATGTGTTTGTTATTGAGTATGCCTATCATATTTGTGACTGAGTTTGCCGTCTATAGGTACTGTAATATTGTGGTACTTGTTTAACAAAAATGTTCATATTTTCATATAAAACGGTTCAACTGGTATCGCATTTGCTTTATATTTATTTTCTCACAGTTCAACATTTCATTATGAAATATCTAACACAAATAAATGTTAGTTTTGAACGGCACATTGTAGCCTTCACTCTATCATTAGTTCATTTTATTTTACCATAGGTAACCATGATCTTTGCCGATTTAACCAAATAAATTGAAATAAATTCCTCAGAATTACACTAAGCAAAGGTTAAACACAAACCATTTTTCTTCTCTCAATCAGTGATTTTCCATTTGGAAAAATTTGCCAAAGACAGGACCGACGGGAGGACAACTTCCTCAAATAATTCGTACATGAGTAGAAAAACGAATGGTAATTATTCATTTTTATTTTTCCGTCTGTAAGTGGCATGATGCTATCAATTCGAAGCTAGCAAAGTGTATTTATCCTTATCTTTAGAGCTTGTTAAACAATTTACAAGAGAAATAAATAAAATATTTCTAAGAACTGTATAACCTTGTCTTAAAAGTTTCTGGATGTTGCCACCACAACTACTAAGGTTACGTATCATAATGTTGGATATATCTCTCCTCTATTTTATCCTTAAATCGACTTAATTTTTCAGGCAAAATTCGGATTTTCAATACCTCGACCGTCAGTAAAAGGAGTACATGGTTCAAGAGGACAATGAATAATCCGTCATACAGTAAAATCAACAATGGAAATGAATGTTTATGAAAAATAGTCCAGTTATCTCTCGGATATATTTCCACAGGATTTGGCGACGTTGCCAAGGTGTATATGTGCTGTCCGCCCAGGATTCCGATTTTAGCAATATCAGATTTATGTTACTAGATCGCCGCAATAGTAGCAAATATAGTTAAATAAATAAATAATGACACCATAAGAAACTCGGAAACAAACTTTTATTTAACGTAGCAGAATGTCGAGTTATTTCGAAATAAATGTCATTTAGACGATTCAAAATTTTTACGAACGGCTTGCACAGTTCGGTGTGGATAACTTAAAATAACATAAAGCATATCAAACTCATTACAACTATATTAGTTCTGAAGTATATAGATATAAATGACTACCTATTTCTCTATCTTTCTTTACATATATATATATATATATATATATATATATATATATATATATATATATATATAAACACATATGTATACATATATACATATGTATATATATATATATATATATAGATATATATATATATATATATATATATATATATATATATATATATATATATACACACACACATATATATATATATACACACACATATATATATATATATATATATATATATATATATATATATATATATATATATATATATATATATATATATATATATATATATATATATATATATATATATATATACATATATATATCTGTGGGGGGCGGGGTGGGTGAGTGGCTTTGTGTCTTTGTGTGATTGTGTGTGTGTGTTTGTGTGAAAGAGAGACGTACCTGAGTTAACATAAGCTATGAGTCCAACGAGCAAAATAAGTTCACCTCTATTCATTATAAAGCCATAGGCAGACCGATGTATGTAGAAATTGTGAACGGTTTAGACACTAAAAAAGAACTATATAGATATGCTACATAAGATTATGTGAGCACAAATTATGAAGGTTAAAGCTACTTCTGTCGTATCATTTTATTTTCTGTTAAAGTATGTGCATGTTTCCCAAACATGCAGGTTGGAACAGGCTGAAACTAAAATGTTGTCATTATAATTTCTTATAAGTGTCAATAGATGTCTAGTCGTATTTTATCAAGGAATTATGTTCTGCATTGAACAATTCAGTTTATTCCATCTCACCTCTTCATTGATCCTTACTGCCAGTTGCATGCATTAGCTGATCATTTGCGTAATCAGGAGTTATTTTAAAATAAACTTTAGTGTGTTGGCTAATGTCAAGACGCAACAATCCTCCATTGAATGGTGTTTTCACATGAGATTCAAACGACGCTATTTGCACCTGACGTTAAGTTTAATTTATTTAATTACTCTAATCATCCTTTTCTTTGATTACTTAATATTTTCTTAATTATGAGACTTTAACTTTAGTTATATATTTACCATATTATTCATCAATATAAAATTAGTATCATTACTGTTTTTTGTATTATTATTATTAGTAGTAGTAGTAGTATTTCAGGGCCGACTCACAACAGTATAAACTGGAGTGCTTGAGTATTTTGCTTAAGGAACATCAACCCATACATTTGTGACTTTGCGAGAAAACGATATTCTTGAGGAATATCAAAATTAGTTGCTTACCCCGTGTTATACAAGTGATAGATATACATTTCACATCATTATTTATATTTTACTATATATTGGGAAATAGAAAAAAATTATATATGACCATTTTTCATAACAATAAATTTCTTTCATTATTTGTTTTGCTGCATTTTTACAATGCTGAATTAAAAAAGATGTGTTTCAAAATGTTCGAAATGAGTACATTCATCAAAGCTGGACTCACCGCAACACAGATTTTTCCTACATAGTTCCGATCATGAGAATGCTATTCCGAATCGTGTTTAAACAAAGATGGTAAGTTAGCCATTGGAACATTTTCTTCGCACGGGAGCATACTAATATTTTATCTGCACGTTCATGTTATGATATTCCGCTTAGGAGTAAACAATTAATAAAAACAACTATATCGTTAATTATTATACACTCTACCTTATTGAACATTTATGAAATGCAAATCTCCCCATGCTACTGGATAATTCTTGAAGGCAGAGAATAAAAAGATCTAATCCACCATCAGCCATTATGCAAATAGAACAGCTGTATTAAATTCGAGCTGGACATTAAGTAAGAATGCTTGCTTTATCTTCATCACGGACAATTTATTAAAAAAGAATGGCATAGATCTAAAAGATAGTGGATAAAATCTTTGAAAAAAAATAATCTTTCGATTGTGTTTATCTTATCTAAATGAATGCACAAGGATTGTTGTCAGTTTTTTTTCAGAACGACAATGTTTCTTCCTACGAAACATCCACATAAATTATATTCACACTCATTGTAAAAGCATCATTATCGTTCGATGCACACTGGTCTAGCCAGAGATATACGCTGAAAGCCATCTTAGTAGGATTCTACAGTTATGATAAATTTATGATAATAAATCTACAGAAAGAAGATATTTCAGTAATTTCTAATGCATTACATTTCTGACAGTTTTATTGACTCAATGTGATGAACTAGGACGTTTCTTATAAGCTAATGTTTGAACAATCGTATCCTAAAAATTGTTAGGGTTTTTTTGGTGTGATAATATATATGTATTTCATATATTGCTTCCAGAATGTTTGGTATGCTAAACAAACACACCACGGTGATATTATCAAATATTTCTCACAGTATTCTTTGGCAGAAAGCATTACAAGTCGACAATCCTAAAGCACATACTACTACTGACTCACTAGCACCTCAGTTCATGCGTTTTATAACTTGGGATGAAACGAAAATTTTGGAAATAATTAAATCAAGCACTGTGCCCACATTTTGACAGGTACAAAGCGGAAGAGCAACATACGATGTATGTTCAAATCATGAACGCACTAGTCCAATGTAGCTATTAATCACCATACTGCAACATTGGGCTTCAGCAGGAGAGTTACAACCAAGCATATAGTGATCAATTCCTCTCAGCAAATGATATGCTCTCTTATCAGAGAGCAGTTAGAAATCGAAGTTATTAATACAGCAAGAAGACTTCAATCATCATAACTTGGTTATTAATAAAACAAGTGGACTTCAATCACAATAACGTGGTGGACAAGCTTTCTAACGAAAGCTTAACTGTTGGAAGGAAGAAACTACAGTGGATTCGAAGGCATGTGGGGATGCACCAATTCGGTCTTGGAACAATCGGGGAAGGGGCTATTGAGTAACAACCACTCTACGTAATAAGCCAGACTATACTAGGTGCAAATTCTGGTTCGAATTTAGTTTCAAAAAACGATTGTCAAATATTTAGAATGTAAACTGGATTTTGTTTCTAATTACCTGAGATAAAACCAACACATACTTTAAGCGATATCTAGTCTCATTAATCCAATAGTAATATAAGAGTGGGGAAGATGAAACCACATAGTGAATACATTTATTCTGGAACTATTAAATATCTAATCTGCATTATATTGAAAAGTTTTATGAAATAAAAACAATTTATCTAGATATAGTATTGCATTAAAGATATGTGGCTAGAGCATTGTTGAATAAAACGGACTTCCGTCTCAAAATTGGAACCGATCTTCCTTTCATAAGTTGGACATAAAGGGTATCATGCCAAAAATAAAAAATAAGTACATAGTGTTATATATATATATATATATATATATATATATATATATATATATATATATATATATATATATATATATATATATACACACATAAACATATACATATATATATATATATATTTTTATATATATATATATATATATATATATATATATATATATATATATATATATATATATATATATATATATATATATATATAAAGAATTATGAATATATACCAGACAGAACAGTGTTATCCCTGAATTCTGTAGAAGAATCGTGATAATATGCGTGCTTAGTCGTGACGGTATATGGGCTGGTGCGTGCAGGCATGGCGATGGGTGCCGATTAAAAATGGATCTGGGTTCGAAACTCGGTGGAATACGAATTAATTTCGATAACCTGTATGATATTATTGTTTGTAAAATTATATATATATATATATATATATATATATATATATATATATATATATATATATGCAACACCAATTACTTGCTAACAGGTATCGAAATTTCACTTTTGTTCTATATCTATATAAAAGGAAATATTGATGTATACTTTGTATTGTAGAATGTTCTTTACATTCAGGACAAATTGCGGCCATTGAGGACTGCCACAGACTAACGAATGGTAAAACAATTCTCCAGGAAATGAAAAACATTTATTATATAGCAAGAACGTCTCTCTCTCAGTGGGTACTCTTTCTAACATTTAATAGTTAGATGTTTCCACAAGTACAGCTATATATTCCGTGCTTATCCACTTATTAAATTAGTATTGCATTTACTCGCTTCTGAAAACCAACATGGCTCTGTCATGGAAGTGTTTTGTATGTAAAGATTGTTGCGGAAAAACGTCAGCTGTGCAACATACTCTTTGTGACATTCATTTTTGTATGTCCAAATGACAATAATAAAATACAGCAACAACACCGAAATGTGATATGGGAATGGTATATGGTTCATAAAACCACATATTTCCTGGTTATGCGTAAACATTACTGTACTAATGTAACAATTATAAACGTTTTATTAGACTGGATTTACTTATCTAAGCACACGTTTTGCTTATGCATTTAGAACTTTTGATCTCTATTTTTGTTGTTTTGTAGTTTGCAATTCATGCGGATTTGAACCTTTCTACACCATAACTCGTTATGACCATTTGTACCTCTCAAGGGTTCTACAATAATCAAGTGATAGTGTTCAAAAGATGTTATATTTGCCTTTAGTAATCAATTTGAGACTTGTATGAATGTCTTTTAAGTCTCTGTACTAATTATTGTATACGTAAATTACATTGTTATTTTATGTGCTAATACAGACTAAGCCGGACTTGACACGGAAGCAATCAGAAGGTTGTTAGACTTTAGAAGAATAAAACTAAGGTATAGGCCTATTGTGCACATGTGAGGCATCAGGAAAAAAAACTTTGTTCAGAAGTAATATGAGCATTCGCAACAGTAGGAAATGACCCACCAGGTTAACTCCGATGACCAAAACTGAATCTTTAACATATTTAAAGCAACTATATACTCAATGTAATTTAGTACATTTTTCCATATTCAACCTTAAGATAATAATCAACAGAAACTGCAACAATTCAGAATAACAATGTCCTGCCAAGATATTAATTAAAGACTGACTCAAAATCACTAACAACGTTAGTTTTAAACACACGTTCGGATCATGTCATATCACGTAGTTTTTTATTACAAGACATTTATCACGTATTCCAGTGTAGCCCCAATTAAGAAAGATACCGAAAACAATCTTTATATAAACTTTTCATTGACTCGCTTGACTTATTATCTCCAAACGTCCTAACCCAAAACTAACTAGGTTAAATAAAACTAATACTTCTGTAATAGGTTTTACGTCCTAAATAAACAGAATGTACTGAAAGAAAATATAATTTTCTTTGTAAATAATCATTTTAATGAAATAAAATTAAAATTAAATAAGAATTATAAAAGAAACAAATAATATTATGACATATATGTAAGAATAATTAAATCAAAATGCATATTGAGGCCATATACCAGCTTAAAGCATGGACAGAATCATGTCTGCATTCTGAAAATTGATCATGCAAGTTCTTTGGTGAAACTATTTAATTTATTCATTGATACTAAACGGTGTGTTCTCAACATGATTCCAAATAAAGGTTTTAGAAACATAACTCTCCAGTACAAAAAGACATAATTCTTGTTGCCACATGTTTCTTGACATATAAACAAATAATTTCATTATTTAACGCAGCAAATAATCTTTTAAATAAGATGACAAATATATAAAATACATCTTACACAATTATGTTTGGTATTATCGTCTTTCTTGGTTCTGTTGACACTAATTCTGAGACATCAGTATTCCACAAATAATATTAATTATTTTAATTCTTATTAGATTTTTGCAACAAGCCTACATAACAACTGCTTCCTCCTTTTGGTATACTAACTGGCCTTTTGACGTTGATTTTGCTTATAAACTACATCAGGAATATTCAATTCAATTACGATTACTTGTATCATGTGCAACTATTGGAAATTTATTTTACCATGATTTATATTCGTCAAGTTTATAAAATATTTGGTAAAATCAAATAATTTTGTTTGGTTTAATTACACCTTATACTAGTAAAGAAAACAATGATTTTCATTGTCTTCACACGTTCAGGAATGGTTAAAAAAACAACAATTCCATGTAAATTAAATATTTAATGCCACAGTAAATTTGTTGATAACATATCTCGTTTATGGGTTATGGTCGAAACATTTATACTGGTTTAAAAAAAAAACAATTGCATTTTACAATTTTATATCCGGTTTATTACGTTTTGCTCGAACATTTGATTTGAGCAGACAATCAGTAGTCGATGTTCATTTTCGATCTAGCGTAACAATAGGAGCTATAGGTAATTACAGAGCAATTGCTGTTATACCTAGAGATAAATCAAGGTTCCTTGAAGTTATAATGCTATTATGTCATATAATCACGTTAATGTTACCCTGACTCCTGTAGAATAAAAATATCGCTAAAGAAGGAACAGATGAGCGGTTCAAATACATTATCGTTGACCGAGCGTCAATTAGAAAACTTGAACGTAGCCAAAAAGTCAAATAAAGAATTCAAACTTTACCTTTCTGCGGCCGCTATCAAACACTTTTCTTGCAGTTATAACAACATTAATAGCTTTTGCAGTCCCAGCTGTTGCAAAACAAAACAGCTGCAATAGATGCTGTAGGAACTGTTACTAGATGGGCATTTAAGAAAGTAACCGGAAAAAAGGACTAAAACGAATATCAAAAAAAGGGAAGAGGTCTCAGATTGCCAGGGGCCTCACATTCATGGTACGGAAAAAGTCTAAAACTTTCCTGGACAGTTTACTGATATCGACAATGTCCAATTTGGATTTACTAGAAGCTGCTAAAATGAAAAAAATAAAACATTTTATAGGCGTTTTTATGCGTGATTTTGAAACTGGTACTTTTAATTACTTGATGCTATATCAAAATCAACAAAACCACCTTATACGGTCATGCATGAATATACCACATTGTAACATTTAATATTATTTATCTAAACATTCAACCTTTGATCAACTCAGAAACGAGATAAACGATTTATGAAACATTACAAGTGTGGATCAAAATGAAATCGTTGTCTTTCAGGATAAACCAGGACGATTAAAGACAAATAATGTACAAATGCCATAAGTAATTATTCGAATCCCTACCGCAGTTGTTAATAAAGTTGTTACATTTACTGATCTGTGTAAAATACAAGATTCCGGTAAGTCAGTTAACGATTGTGTTAAACAAAAATGCTGACGCTTCATTCACGGGAGGACATTATTATGAACTGAATTATAATTACAGGTCTTGGAAATCCAACCGAAGATAATGCTGCTGCAACGAGGAAATATGAACACGATCAAAAATCTAAGTACGTATTAATCAACGGTGGTATCATGCGCGCGTTTCGCAATATGAATAATAATATCGTTAATAATCTGATTTTGATGCTGCAATGAAAAAATACGTCGATGATAAAGATGTTCCAATAACAACGCCTTAAAAAAGGATCAGCAATGAACTAACCACACTCAAAACTGATTTTACCCATCATATAGTCAAGATTTTAAATTTTTCCAGAATGCTAAATAGAACAACTAACGAATGATTTGTGAATCCACCAGCTGTTGACATAAAACTCACTGATACTACACATACAGTTCAACGATATTATCAGTGGAATTCCTGATGTCGTTCCTAAATGAGTATAACTAAGATTCCTTACAATCAGATTAAAAATATTGTGTACACAGTTTTTTTCTAAATCTGGCATATGGACACCGGAAAATTGAACACACTGCTGGTGTATATACTCTCTCCGTACCTATCAGTGCAGAATTTAGAATATTTACCACATATCCGTCAACTGATATTTTTTCTAGAACTGTACCTGTAGCGTTAGATAAAGATTATGAGGAAACATTTAGGCTAGAATCATCTGATAAATATATGGCTTCAACTAATTACTGGTGGTGTCTGGAATTTGTAATTAAAATTCCTCAATTAATTACTTAACGTCGTATTATAATGGATAAAATGACCCTGTCATCTATCAGTGCTGAACGTGACAGATGTCATCAAACATGTAAATTTCTGACCGGGTTGAAAATATCTTTGACGATTATACAGTAAAAGTTAAAAATATTTCAGACGTATGGTTGCCATTGATATAGTTGTTTACTCAGTCTCTGCTACTATTGCTGGAACCAGATAGACATTTAAAAATTTGACAACGACATCTGCATTTATAACAATTATCGTTTCAGCTTCAACGTCTAAAACAGGCATTCTCAGTATTATTGCTAAAAAGATAGCTACATGTGCAAATGATAAATAGCGTGAGTATATGATATAATTACACACAAAACAAGCACTATATTCTAAATATTCTGGGTATATTTCCATGTACCTCAGCGATGTTAAAATGTCTGACGAGGAGTTCGTAATAATAATTAAAACCTACAACGAAGCATTCAAAATCGATAGTGATTCTGGTGACAATAATTAGAATGAAGAAATGGAGAATCAAACAATAACAGTAATAATAATCGTTCGGTGATTGAGTTATTTCAACAGAATGTCACTAATATAACGCCGTAAAAATCAACTAACAAAACTTCGTCAAAAACTGCAATAATATCAATAAGTTCAACCAATCCTGAATTTGGCGTTAATTTTCCAACTACATTTCCTGTAAAAGAAATAGCATCAGCAACGTTACGAGTTTTTATAGCTGGCCTAATATTAGATCAAAACCAGTTGGTGGACTACATACTAAAAATATAGTAGTATTTGCAAACAAGAATAAGCCTGATAGAACTAACGATTGCCAAATATTATTTTAACTGGCATTTATCAAATGAAACAAATCAATGATGTATTCCAACGCAGAATTAAATCTGTTACAGGAAAAGAATAAAAATAGCAATTACTTTTAACGAACCAACATTAACATCTGTGATTGAAATACATTCTCCTGATTATGCTGTAGATATTTATCAAAGTTCGATTAGATCAGTATTATGATTTCCTTTAGTTGCACAGATTATCATGGTTAAGCAAAGCCACATAGATCTGACTTCATCACTGATAAAAAGTATTTATAAACATTCTAGGATATAGAAAAATAAAAAAATTCTTAACCAAGGCAAAGGCAACTTGGTTATAGATAGAAAAAAATCATAATTCATACAAACAATTCTTGGTAAAATGGTAAAATAATAGCACTTGATGTTGATAAAATACATTCAATTAAATCAGAACATGAGCGTGTATTTAATAATCTACATAATTTAATTTCAAGCAATAATGTTTCTTACAACGATGATTTTTTTTGAACAATCAAATAATTGAAACAATTAAACATTTAAATCAAGTTGCTTTAAACCTAGAGTTCATGAATGATATTATTATTAACAGAGAAAAAAGATTAGTAAAACCATTTCGTGCTTATTTTGTGAATTACATAGTAAATGAAGTCGATTAAGTTCAGCGTGTTCTATCCAAGCCTATGCTCACAAAAGTATTTCTGAAACATTTCCTAATTACAAGAGAACAACTATCAACATTTATAATTTCGGAATTTACCTCTGAGGAGCTAAATAAATCAGTTAATGATCTCATTGGTGAACACTTTAAAAGAATATGTGATAGATGGTTACAAATAATCCCGCCACCAACAGTTCACAGATATAATAATGACCCATTTTGGCGTAGGTCGTCATATTCAATAAAATATTGTCAAAATAACATCAACAATCGCAGTGAATCTAGTATGCGATGTAATTGATAGTAGCAATCAAGTAAATCTTTGAAAGTCTAACCAGTCCCAGAAATGATATATATTATATTCATCCAGTAACAAAGCGCCACCCGTTGGCTTATTTTATCTAAGCCAATAAATCAAGTCTATCTGCGTGTACATAATCCATTATTGTCAATAATGAATTTCAAAATCATTGACAAAAGAGACGCTATATATTAATTTATACATACGCTCGTAGAGAAATATTATAATTCGGGAATAAAGTAGAAGGGACTGTGAACGACAAAAATTGAGTGCCAGTTCGCAAATTAATGAAATCCCGAATAAAAATAAGTCAACAATGGTTTAAAAAAACTGAGGTAACCTACTGACTTTGTCTGGAGGATTATTACCTGCTTTTAACTGCAATGAAATACGCACGGTTAAAAACTTTGGTTTAGCGTTATTATCCTTAGTTTTCAGCCATTTGTAGGAACCTTTTTTAGGTAAAGGTCTCAAGCAAAACATTGTTGGGTTCACATCCTCTCCTTCTACTCGCAATTTTGAACTTTAATGCAAAAGTAGGTCGAATGTTTTATTCTGCCTTTTTGACGCTTATAACTGAAGATAGTGCATTGACTTGGATTCCTTGCATGAATGAGCAAGACTATTTATAACATGCAATATGCATTTTCTTTGTCAGGTATGTCAATGTTAGAGGAATTTGACTTTCTGCTCAAGAACTTTGAATGGCAAATTAAATTTTCTCTTTTAATGGAGGATTGACTAATTTCCAGAAATCTGCACACAATTACAAAGTCTCTAAAGATTATTGTTTTGTGGATGATTTTTTAAAATTCATTTCATTTTCAATGTTTTGATCTTACATTCTACAGTATTTCTAAAGCTTTTGTCAATAAGTATTGTCCCTCTCGAAATTTGTTACCTCTAAGTCTGTTTTAGCTACTGAATTTCTTTACAGATCTGTGGATTGTGACCAGTCTTTATTAATGTGTATCTATCCTCCATACCTATTGTTAAATTCTGTACGTTTAGAATTCAATTCAACACGTCATTAGCATCGAATATGAGTATTTGGTAGTTTCCGTATGCATAGGCCGGACATTTATTTCTCCCTGAGGAAGCACAATATGGGTTAAGGCCATGTTTAATTATATAGTAAAGAATAAAAAAAAGTTTAACCATAAAATAATATTGGTCAGTTTTCATGCTGAACGTGTATTTTTAATTAGACTTCATGATAAACTATACAAAAATTTTAATCACTAGCAGAAACATCGACTTTGGATAATAATAATAATAATAATAATAATAATAATAATAATAATAATAATAATAATAATAATAATAATAATAATAATAATAATAATAATAATAATAATAATAATAATAATAATAATAATAATAATGATGATGATAATGATAATAATAATAATAATAATAATAATAATAATAATAATAATAATAATAATATTATTATT